>APFE030695562.1:0-21116 GCA_000404065.3 Pinus taeda | reverse complement strand
TTCCATTGAGAAAGAGATTGAAAATGATATGGAAACATGGCTTGAGAGGGTCAACATACATCTTGAAGGACTAATTGAGAAGGCCAACAGGGATAAGAAGATGCTTTGACACATGGCCTATCATTACATGACCTGCAATATGAGGATTAGGAAGCTAAAAGCTAGGTTGAGGAGAGCCTTAGAGGGAAATAAAGAGGAATATAGGTTGGAAATATTAGCTGAAGCCTCACTAGCCCATCAAAGCAGCTGATGGTAGTGTCCCATGCCAAATTTGGGCAAGTTTTGGAGATTTTTTGCATTTTTCAAAATTTGAAATTTTCAACATAGAAAACTGGCCCGATGGCACTGCACTTTTCCTTGGAGCATCAGATGGAGAAAAATTTTGTATTTTTGGATTAAAAATTATGAGAACATACACCCTGGAAAGTTTCAGAAGTTTTGGAGCAAATCTGGGTCACCAAAAGATCCAAAAACTACCAAACATGGCCTTTTTGCCTCATTTTGGACACACATAAGAAATCCTGGGAGATTCAAGTTTTTAGGGGGAATATGACCTCAAAATTAAAAAATTCAAAATTTTCCATAAACTAGACTTGAATACCTTTTAAATGAGCTATCTTGGACTCAATTTGGTTAAGGGGAAGGTCTCCAAAACCGGGTGGAAAGTGGCGCTGTGCTTTTGACTAGTTTGCCCAGAAAATCAAAAGTTTGCCTAGTTTGACTGTGGATTTGTTTTCTCTCTCCTCATGAATGATTTTACTCATGTAATTAATGGCACGGCATGTAGATTTTGTGGTAAAATCATGTTAGAAGGTATATTAATTATTTAGAGGTGGTTTTGAGGCTAATGAATCAGTTTCCTTACTTATAGAGGCAAGTTGTTTGACTGCCTATATTCCAATTCTTAGTTGGGAAATGGTTGAAACAACCCCTTTTCTCATGGATTTCACCCCTGAAGGTTAGGATGAGTTTTTTGATGCCTATATTATGTATTTTCTTAGTCATTTGTAGAGGTTGGATTCACTTGGATGCTCTGAACAATATTGTACATCATTGTAAGCAGTTTGGCAAGGAAATTAAAAGGAGTTGCAGCTATTTTATGGGATACTTGTGGTATGGTGCTTTTGCATAGTTTCTTCTTTTGTTATCAGTTTTTCACATGTTTTGTGTATGCCACAATATATTTCATTTCTTCTAACTAAATTATATCAAGATAGATAGGTAGAATTCATTGTTTACAGTGCTCTACATTGGGAAACCATTTAGTATTCTATGTCTTCTGTTGTTTGAGAAGGATACATGATCTTTACATGCCCTCCTAAGCTCCTCACCAGTCTTAGACATCCCACCTCACTAGATTTCAAATGCCAAAGCCTATACCTACCTTTTCCCATAGAACAACCTGCATCCCGACCTAATTTCCTAGACCCAAATTTCTCAGCTCCATTTGATCCAGGACAAAACCAACAAAATCAATTAAAACCCTAGAGCTACTATACCTAGTATAAAATCTTGATTCATGATCCAGTCATTTTGACCAAGATTCATAAGGAGAGAGCCCTCTCCCGACCTGGTAGGGCAAGCTACCAGGTTAAGCTTGATTTTTGGTTATCCTAGGATTGCCTTCCTTCAGCCTGAGGTCAATCTAGGCTCTAACACACCAAAAGATATACATAAGACAACTTTTTCTACTCAGTGGTGCTCTTATCAGTACACAGTGATGCCTTTTGGATTGAAGAATGCGCTTGCTATCTTTTCGAGAGTTGTAGTTGAGATCTTTAAAGAATATATACACATTTTTTGGAAGTTTACTTCGATGATTAGACAGTCTTTGGTCTATTAAAGAAGCATGAGGCAAGCTTAAGGTTGATGTTGGATACGTGTAGGCAGTACTAGATCTCATTGAACATGAATAAGTGCATATTTTGTGCACCATTTAGTATATTGTTGGTACATGTAGTTTGTAAATAGGGATTAATGGTGGGTCTCGCGAAGATTGCAGTTATTATGAACCTGTCAACACCAAAAACAGTGAGACAACTGCACATGACACTGGGAAACACTCCCTACTACAGAAAGTTTATAAAGGGGTATATGCAGATAACTATGTTGATGGAGAAATTGCTGAAGAAAGATGTGACTTTTCAATGGAGCGACGAGTGCCAGAAGAGCTTGGATGTACTAAAAGAGAAGATGGTAACTACGCCTATTCTAGTTTTACTAGACTGGAAAAAAGATTTCCATGTACATGTTGATTCATCTTGCATAGCATTGGGTGTAGTGTTAACGCAACCAGGAGTAGGAGAAATTGATCATCCCATAGCGTTTGCAAGAAGGAAACTATCCAACGTGGAAAAGAACTATAGATTGACAGAAATAGAGGGATTAGCTATGGTATATGCATTACATAAGTTCAGACACTACTTGTTGGGAGCGCATTTCAAAATGTTCACTGATCAATATGTGCTAAAATATTTGGTGAATAAAACTATTTTAGGGGGAAACATCTACCGATGGTTGTTATTATTCCATGAGTATGACTTCAAAGTTATAGTGAATTGATATAAACTGAATGTTGGGCCTGATCATCTATCAAGAATAGAGACAGGAGAAGAACCCACAAATATCGAAGATAACTTGCCCGATGCACAACTATTCATACTTAGAGTCGCAGATGATCACTTCATCAATATTATTCAGTTTCTGGCCATAGGAATGACACCTGTGGAGTACTCTATGAAGCAAAAGAAGGAATTGGTGGTTAGAGTAGCTGATTTCTCATTGATTGCTAGACACTTGTACAAAATGGGACTAGATGAAGTATTGCGCAGATACATCCCTGAACACAAACGATAGAGTATTTTGACAGAAGCTCATGGAGGAGTCACGGGTGGGCACTATGCAGGAAAAGCCACTGCACAAAAAATCTTGAGAGCTGGGCTACGATGGCCCATAGTACATAAGGATGCAAAAGAATTCTGTCAAGAATGTGATGTACGTCAAAGAAAAGGAAGGCCATCTAGAAGAGATGAGATGCTGCTAGTAACACATGTAAATTTGCAGGCTTTTGACAAATGAGCTATTGACTTTGTTGGACCTATCAATCTACTAGGAAAAAATACTGGTGTGAGGTATATCATCACTACCACTAATTATTTGACAAGATGTGATGAGGCACAACCAGTGAAGGATTGCAGTGCAAAAACTACTGTGAAGTTCATCTTTGAATATATATTGTCTAGGTTTCGTTGTCTAAAGATCTTGATGAGTGACCAAGGCACACATTTCTTGAATAAGACTATTAAAGCACTAAGTGAGGAATTTGAGCTTTACCACCAGAAGAGAACCCCTTATCATCCTCAAGAAAATAGAACAGTGGAAGCTTTCAATAAGATTTTGGGTAATGAATTGGACAAGGTATGCAATGTGAACAGAGATGACTGGGATTTAAGGATTCCACCGATGTTGTGGGCATATAGAAAAACATGCAAGAAATTCACAAGGAAGACATTGTTTAGGTTGGTATATGGACAAGAGGAAGTTATGCCTATGGAATACATTGTGCCAAGTGTGAGAATTGCAACTGTCAGAGATATGGCAGACCCTAACATTATGAAGGAAAGAATGTCGCATATACTAGCTCTAGAAGAAGTCAGTTTCATAACAGGGTTCCATTAGCAAGTGCAGAAAGCAATGGAGAAAGCCTAGAATCACAGGAATATCAAGATGAAGACATTTCGAGAAGGAGATCTTGTATTATTATATGAAAACAATTTCATGAAATTCCCAGGAAAATTTAAAACACATTGGTTAGGACCATATATCATCAAGCACATCTTTGATGGTGGTGCAATTTAGCTCACAAAGTTGAATGGTCAACTGATTCCAGGATGAGTGAATGGTAGAAGATTGAAGATATACAGGGGTGAATCTGTCCTTGGAACTTCACGCTGAAAAATGAAGAGAAGGAAGTCTTAGTGCCACCTACAGTTGAAAGTGGGCACGAGAATATAAACTACTCTACGGAAAGGGACTTTTCCAAAGGAATATTACTGTGTGATACTTAGGAGTATGACAAAGTCTGAAGGAACTGTGACAAAGAAAATGTGATTGCGCTACAAGGGAAGGTCCGTCAAAGTTGACCGGAAATATGATTGTTTCAAGGAAAAAGATATCGTTAAAATGAAATTATCATTAAGGGGCGCGGGAGAAGTGAATTTATGAAGCACAATTGGTTGTATCTAGCCCCATACCTGCACTAAATGAGAAAACCTTGAACCAATCATGGGGCTGGAATTCAAATTCATTATAAAAGCCATATCCTACACCACATTTGACACTTTGTTGTCTGGAGAAGTTGAGAAATTGCATCTAAGTGTGAAGAGAAGATAGCTTCTGTATGTCTGAGGAGATCTTTGAGGAACTTGTTAAAATATTTGCAGAAACAGGATTAGCAGGTATTATGTAGGCACAAGCAACACCCATGTACCCAAGGCGCTAGAGGTTGCCCAACCAGAGAACCACTACCACAAATGAAGCAGGAGAAGAGACCAGCTGAGGTCCCTAGGCAAAACTAGAACATCCGCAAGGAGGAAAACGCAGAAGGAAGAGCACACAACAACAAAGGAGATAAAAGGAAGAAGCCTATGCTGAAAGGAAAGAATTTGATGCAGCAAAAGTCACCTCAACAGATCAATGATAGTGAAGAGGATGTCGAATTTCACCGCATGGAGGCAGAAGACAAAGAAATTCCAGTTGTGCTCCCACCTTACATGCCACCAAGAAAATCGAAAGGCAAGTTGGTTAAGGAACCAAAGGAGGGAAAATTTTCCATGTACACTCCACTGCTGTCGGAGGAAGTTCCATTTGAGGGTGAAGTGTCGAGGAAGATCCCCCAGTTGAAGATGGAAGATGAAGAATTTAACGACCTGAGAAAATACCCGCAATTTGAACCAAGTAGATATTTAATGCAGGTTCGGTACATAGAAAGTGGTGTCACAAGGCTAGAGTTGTTCCAGTGGGCTGTAGGATTGTAGAGAGAGGGCCTCTTGAATATGCTGAATGTGCCACACTTCGGCTGAATCACATCAAGTACAATATGTGTGCAGAAACTCCTCGCACTGGTGCATGATGGATGCATCTAGCTAGGGACAAAGATCTTGATCGATGAGGTGTTAATAAGAAGAATCACAACATTGCCTCATCAGAGAAAATACCCTGCAGAAGAATTTATGGGCAAAAATAAGGACAAGGAGATGGCACAGATGATGAAGGAAAAGTTCGGACTAGTGAAGAAGTTGCGGGGATATGATATCAATACCATTGATGAACAAGGAGTGCATTTCATCATGCACATCTTGGCAGGTAAGATAACGAGGAAGTGTAGGGCCAATGAGGCTACTGCAACTGTAGT
Source organism: Pinus taeda (assembly GCA_000404065.3). Taxonomy (NCBI): domain Eukaryota; kingdom Viridiplantae; phylum Streptophyta; class Pinopsida; order Pinales; family Pinaceae; genus Pinus; species Pinus taeda. Next base: position 15,703 of record APFE030695562.1, on the reverse strand, counting down.
ATCTTTGGTTGGGCAGGGGTCTAGTTTAACTGACCTACCTATCTGTGCAAGGACTTGTTAACATATTACAGGGAAGCATAGGAAGAGAGGAAGACATTCTACTACACTTGGATGATAATCCTCATCGCACTAGTTGTGTGGAAAGAACCAGAGGACTCGCAGTTTCCATCTGTCGAGGTGGATGTTTGTGAAGCAACGAGGTATGTGTCCCTATGGTTTACTAAGGAGACGATGCGTGTAACAGATAATAGGATTTTCTTTGTTGTGATGGAAATGGATCTACACATGGTGGTGAATCAGCATCCAAGGTTGTCACCTAGTTTATATAAGCAGTGTTCTCACATTGCAGACTTCAAAGCAGACTTCCACAGAGCCTATGTGAAGGCAATGAAGGACCCAACTAGGACATGGCACCCATTTCCATACATAGTAACCAAATATGATTTGCTCATAGTAGTACAACAATGGCTGGAAGAATGGATGACTCCACCTAGTGGAGCAGTTGGAACAAAGAAGGGTACCTCGCAGGATGCAGGTACAAGTGGAAAGGATGTAGAGATAGAAATAGAGGAAACAGAGCACGAGAATGAGGAACCCCTAAGTGATGCAGGAGTAACAGAGGAGTCACCTTTTATTGTTAGAAGGAGAGAAACAAAAACTGCGGTAGGTAAGCGGAAAAATTAGAAAGCAAATAAGTCCAAGGGTGCAGAAGTGATTTTCCTCACTGATGGGGACATCAATGAGATCAGAAAGAAGGTCCAGGAGATCACAACGGAGACCTGGAATATAATTGATGATCACTATAGAATGATCTTGGTTGAGGTACAACAGAGCATCGTGGAGATGAAGGCATTTCCACAAATAGAAAAACTACCAGAACAAATAACTCAACCATTGCAGGTAGAGCAAAGAATAGACACGCAATTCAGCGTTAGAATTTTGCAGGTGTCAGCTGGGGCACTATAATTCTACACATAAGAGGACAAATAATGGGCCAAATCATGGAAGACTATCAACATAAATATTACCATGCTACCCATTTAGGTGTTACACGAATTACATCAATGTTTAACAACTGAGCTGCAAGAGTTGGAACAACGAACCTCAACATTGACAATGCAGGTGGAAATGGAGAAAGTGTTGGTTGTGGAGCCTAATTATCTTCTTTATTCATAGGTATCGCCGCATTGGACCCCAGTTCGTAATGTGGCAGTAGAATTTATGTTTAATTTAGGGTTTTTTTTCCCTAGAAGGCAACCCATCGCTATATATGAGGGAATTATATATGAGGGAATTGTATTGCAGCTATGTGAATCGGTATTCTAAGCGAGAAAGAGAGAGGAGATTGTGTGAGAGAAAGAGGGAATTACAACGAATATGTTGTAGGTTGTATCTCTTCATTTGGCTGGACAATATAAAAGGAAGGACTGGGTGTTTCTCCATGGACATAGCCCAAATTGGGTGAACCACATATATATGTGTGTCTCTCGCTTTTATGTGTTTTTTGTGTTTATATTTTTGCAATATTTTATGTGTTCCATTGCTCTGTAATATATAATTCTCTAACGGAAAGTTGCGATGAAGAAGGAGCTAGAGAAGGTGGCTAAGCAAAGAGACGATGCATGTCAGCAACAACAACAGTTATAAAAATCCATCGAAGAGACTTGCAGCATAGTCCCGGACATGAAGATTGGTGAGGAGGAACCACTAGTAGAGAAGGTCGCGAATCTCGCCCTTGCGATCAAGGAATCAAAGAATACGCTAGAAAAGATAAAATTCGAGTATGAAGTGGAGATATCAGAGCTGCAAATAACGCTGCAGCTAGGCACACCACCAGAAGTGTGGGGGCAGAGGCAGAAAGACTTAAAGGTAGCATTAAAAGGCATCTCTGACACAGTGGCAGAGTGCAGGAAATTATTGGATGACACGATGCAGATTTGGACCTCACTGCAGGAGGATACAAACATCCAAAATATTGAGGAGGAATTACAAGGGAAGCAGAAGCAACACGACAAGATCTTAGCGATTGTAAATACCCTACTAGTATTGCAGAAGCTCGCCAGTATTAATGAAGGAAAGAACCTCCAAAAGTAGATAGATGATCTTCAGATGAAAGAGAAAATTTTGCAAGCGAGAACTCAGTCATGGCATGGCGACACCCTCAAACTTTCTCAAGAAGTGGATGAAAGGATCAAAGAGTTGAAGAAAGAGAGGCAGAAACACTGCAGAATGTTGTTGGTAGATATTTAATTATACATGAAGAAAGTCATCTCCACAAATCTCTCATCAAAATTTTCCACATTTCTCTTATACAAAATAACAACTTTAATAATAATTATAAATAAATTATTATTCTAACCATTAATTAAAAATTATACTAAATATTTTTTATTTAATTTTTTATTTATTAATTTGATTATTTAAAAAATATTAAAAAACTATATATTAAACCTTCATTTACCAAGTAACAACAATGCCTTTTTTAAATGCAAAATTGAAACAATACAAAATTATCATTTCATTTATAACCTACATAATTGTCACTTCTCTAGAAAAGAAATAACAAAGACAGAGATTCCAATCAACCCTTACCACTATGGAATTTAACACATGTATAAATAAACCACTCCAAAGTTTAAGATACAGTTTCCTTTAACGTTAACGCTGAAAGGACCATCACTATCTCTTCATGTTTCTTGAAAAAAAATATGTTATTGGTCCATAAATTAATTAATTAATTTGAATTTAACCAGAAGATAATTTATAATTCCAAACACAGAGAAGTTGAACTAGTCGACACTGAACTAAAAATATCACCTAAAAATTTAGAATTTAATTCTCGAGAGGGAATGAAAACTTCAGTTGACAGTTGAACTTGACACGTGGAAAAATGTACGGACAGAGATAATAAAGAAATTGAATAAATAAATGTTGAGTTGGCAGAGATTCGACCAATGAAGGGATTATCTTACTTTCTCTGACGCCGGAGAGGCACGTTGGATCGACTGTGAGATACACAATTTATATAAATACCCAACGGAGTATTCTTTACGAGCGCCGGCGCTTGCAATAAACATCCAGCATTTCAAAATCTTTTGGCGTTGTACGACCCGTGACGCACTCGCTGGATTTCATCATTCATATTTTGGAGGCCAAGAAATTCACTTCATTTACAGTGGAGGCCAAGAAATTCAGTTCATTTACAGTGGTATGTAAATGTTTCATTAATTTATTAGATTTTGGGTAATATTTTTTATTTTTTTTATATATTTTATTATTTTTTTTTTGGGAAAAGAGGATTGAAATATATTTGAAGTAGCTGAAAAGATGGAAAAGAAAATTTTAGTTTCATTTTATTTGAATTTTCTTAAAAGCTTTTGAAAAAATTTTAAAGTTTTATTGGATTTATAGTGTTTTCCAGATTAATAGTTTTTGATAGATTCTATTAATTTGAAACGAGTTTTGAAAAATCTTTAAAGTTTTATTGGGTTTATAGTGTTTTCCAGATTAATAGTTTTTGATAGATTCTATTAATTTGAAACGGGTTTTGGAAAATCTTTAAAGTTTTATTAATTTGAAACGGGTTTTGAAAAATCTTTAAAGTTTTATTGGGTTTATAGTGTTTTCCAGATTAATAGTTTTTGATAGGTTTTATTAATTTGAAACGGGTTTTGAAAAATCTTTAAAGTTTTATTGGGTTTATAGTGTTTTCCACATTAATAGTTTTTGATAGGTTCTATTAATTTGAAACGGGTTTTGGAAAATCTTTAAAGTTTTATTGGGTTTATAGTGTTTTCCAGATTAATATAGTAGTATAGTAGAGATGTAATATCCGATTAAAAAAATTTAATTTCATTAAAATAAAATTAATTAATTTAATCTGATTTTTTAAGTTTTTGATATATGTTTATTAATTTAAATTGGTTTTGAAAAAGTTTGAAGTTGGTTAGTTGTAGGTCTTCCAGCTTAATATAGAGATGTTGTAATTATTGTTAAATATTTGTTACTAGCCAAAATAAATAAAATAAAAGTAAGAAAAAACATTTCCATCCTCTGTTATTATGTACATGGTTCGAAGAGTAACAGATATTCTAATATCTGTGAAGATTACTTCAGAAATGAAATAGTGAAAATATATGCGTCGGTGTGTTGTATTAGGACATGTTGGAGATTCTCGCTGTGTAAATTTGATTTGGTCAAAATAAAATTATATTTATAAATTATAAATAAATTATAATTAAATAAGATACATCTTTATTTCAAATCAGCAGGAAGTTTAGAAAAATAATTTTTAAAATATATATATATATATTTTAGAGTAAAAAGTCATTTGATCCATCGCATCTCATCTTCTGATAGATCCTTGACCTTAAATGGAATCTAGACTTGTAATTTAACGGTGGCAAAATTAACATGGGGTTTAATGTGAACTGTGATGTTCCTGATGTATATTTTGAGTGCAATTTTGGGTAAATTTTAGGTACTCCCATTAGTGCAACGTTTCTTCAATAAAATTGTAAGAACGGCAGCCGTTGAAGCTAGATGTGGACAGAATGCTGCGATAGAATAAGAATTCTGATTTGCATGAACTTGTCATGTAATAGGTAGAGCTAAGACTCTTTATCATGTTGTAGTTGACGAAGCCGTTTTCCGATGGTATGCACAGGTGGTTTGGTTTTTATTTACAGGCTATTTGTTTGTATGCGCAGATTGTATGGTTTCCCAGCAATTAATTGTAGTCAATCAGTCCTCCTCTCTGTCATAGACATTTCTTGCATCCGCTCTGGTTGAGCAGCCCCGGATCTTTCGGTATTGTTTAACAGCAATTAATTGGAGTCAATCAGTCTAGCCTCCTCTTTATCATACACATTCCTTGCTTCTGATCTGGTTGAGCAGCCCCAGATTTTTTGGTTAAACTAGTCCAAAGTTCAAATGGATTCATTACCAAGGAAGCGGAACAGAGGAGCAGCAGTTGACCGTGCCAATTTAGAAAGCACGGCTCGTCCACGCAATGATGGTGAGTCTTCCACGTCATTAGCCTCGCACCTTTCTTTCCAACAGCAGAGGAAGCGGACAAAGGGCTTAGATCTGCATCCTACAGCAGCTTCCGTTGCTCCTCCTTCTTCAAGAAGGGGTTGTTTCCCTACTCCACCAGAAAGAGGATTGAAGAGAAAGATTGGCTGTATTCTTGCTTCTACTCGGACTGGTAGGAAGCGAAAGATTGAAAAAGACTATGATTTCGGCCTCGAATTAGGACGAGGCAAATTTGGTCTGGTGAGAATATGCAAGAGCAAAGCGACTGGGGAAGACCTCGCCTGTAAGACTCTGCCAAAAAAGACTGAAGAAAATGTGTATAAGGAGATTGAGATTATGCAGCACCTGTCAGGCCATCCTAATGTCGTCACACTCCGAGCGGTGTATGAAGATGCAGAATCTTTGCATCTTGTGATGGAGTTATGCACTGGTGGACGCCTCACTGACGAGATGTCTCGGACTGGATGCTACTCCGAGCATCAGGCAGAAAACTTGATCAGGGAATTAATAATGGTCATTAAATACTGTCATGAGTTGGGCGTCGTCCATCGGGATATTAAACCTGAGAATGTTCTCAGAACCAGTTCTGGACAACTCAAGCTAGCTGATTTTGGCTTGTCCACGCGGTTTGCAAAAGGTATTTGTTTGTCCTTTGTGGTTGTTCTCACTAAACATGTACACAAGAACATTATCATCATTATTAAATAATTCACCAGTTTTCTTTATGTATTTGACTGAGAGTACATTTTCACATTCAAACAGGTCAAAATTTATCTGGAGTGGTAGGGACTCCTTCATATGTTGCCCCTGAAGTTTGGGCAGGGACGACTTATTCAGAAAAGGTTGATGTTTGGGGGGCTGGTGTCCTCCTACATGCCCTTTTGATAGGCATATTACCATTTCGAGGAGCATCTATTGAAGCCATATTTGAGGCAATAAAACTAGTACAGTTAGATTTTCATTCTCAAGTGTGGCAGCCCATATCAGGGTTAGCAAGGGATTTGCTATCAAGGATGCTTTCAAGGGATGTGGAAAAGAGACTTTCTCCGCAGGAAGTACTGAGTGAGTAAATTTGTTGCATTGCTGAGAATTAAATATTTTTGTATATCTACTATCTTTATTTTCTCTTAAAATGTAATTATGACCATATTTGCATCATCTGTGGCTGCAGGCCACCCTTGGATCAAGTTTTACACTGAGTCTAATGTAAAGATTCCACCCAGCATTCCTTACACAGAGTCTAATGTAAATATTCCACCCAGCATTCCAAAAGGGAAAAACTGTTTCCTTGCTGTGAAGGATCAATGCTTAGAAGAAACCCCACTTCCATTGTCTTCATATAAAAGGGAGAAAAGAGCGCAGTTTGCAAATTCAATTCCAACAGAGTATGGAGAAGATGAATCTTTCATCGGGACTTTGCAGGGTTTCTCACGTCTAAGACAGCCGGGGATTGATATCCAAGCAGCAGGGACATGTGAAATTGTAGATGCCCTTGCAGCTGCTATTTCACAGATGACATTATCTGAGCCAAAAAGGAGCAGACCGTGTGTTCCTGCAGGACCTGTTCCACTGCAGTGGTCGTCTCACTTAAAACGGAGATTCTGTATAGCATTTTGAAAGCATGCCATTGCTATTGATGACTGTTGCTGACTTGCAGTAAGTAAAATTGTTGAATTGCTGGGCATTAAACATTCTGCATATACGTGCTATCTTTATTTTCTCTTAAATTCAATTATCAATATACCACTCAATCATTCTGACAATATTTTCCTCTACTGCTACAGGCCACCCTTGAATCAAGATTTACACAGAATCTAACGTATAGATTCCGGCGAGCTTGTCAAAAAGAAAAAAAAGCTTATCCTGGTTGTTAAGGGTGAATGGTTAGACTAATCTCCACTTCCATTACCTCCATTTAGAAGGGAGAGAGCATACAGAACATGGATCTTTCTTCTGGCCTTTGCAGGGTTTCCCACATCTAAAACACCTAGCGCTTGATGTCCAAGCAGCAGGGAAATATGATCTTGTAGATGCTCTTGCATCTGCCATTTTAGTTATAGAACTATTTGAGCCTAAATGGAGTAGACCCTGTGTTCCTGCATGCCCTGTTCCACTCTAGTGCTTAAGTTACAGCTTGTGTACAGCATTTGAAAGCGTGCCATTGCTGACTGTTACTGACAGATAGTGATCATTATTTATTGATCGCGCGGCTCAAGATGTTTATAATGGAGGTGTGACTAATATCATGTGTTGATTGATTCATCCACTAACAGAAGGTGAAAACTCAAAAATATCTTAACATGAGTGACTCCATTGTTTGTGCTAGCTTAAGGAGTGCCCTGCTATTGAGTCCACTGAACATTGATAAATACTGATATCAATACATGTACAGGAATTGAATGGTTTGTTTTGTCATTTATACACATCTCTCACTTAAATGAAGTGAGAAAGCAGTTGGAAAAATGCAAGATATCAGAATTGCATTTTTTTGTATTATCATCTATACCTATCGTTTCCCAATCGATTTGGGAAGATTCAAAATATTTATATTGCATTTAGTCTTTTACTTGACGGAGCTTTTGTATCTTTTTTAACAATTCATTAGGTTTATCGTTACTATAATTCATCATAGATTTATTCAACTTTTAGTGGTTATTCAACCTTGTATGCAAGTTCTAATGAGTAGCTTGGTGGGCTTGATGCTTGGTTTTCATATGTGTGGAGTTTGTTGTGAAGGGAACAACAAAAAATCCTTTAAGATATGCATCAAATATCTCTAAAGAATTCTCTATTAAATATCAGAAATTTTTAGCTTAGACCAATTAGTCATGTATTATAGTTAAATGGAATTATCTGAACCTACCACTTTTTTGTTACTATTAACTCAAGCTTTAATTTTATATGAATGCAGTTAAACCATCCCATTTTTTTATTTGTGTACTTATGGTCGTCGTATGGGCCTGTATATTCCACCCTGCTGAAAACGTTTCCAGGGGTGTCCCTATCACTTAAAAATATAACCTTCATTACTGTGTTGTTGCCAAGAAAAGGTAACTGTTGATGTAGAACATATGTTTTTTTTTGGCTGAAATACATAAATACTATTGGGTTCAGAGGATAAAAATAAAATTGCTTGTGAGTTGTTGTAGTAAATAAGATAATACGAGTTTGGTGGCTGGCAAACATCTCTGTAGATATTGAAGGTTTCAAAACCCTTCCATTCTAGGTTTGTGAACCTTGTCCATGCAACCACTGAATGCGAAATTCAGATTCAGCAATAGTAATTCCAGAAAACATAAAAAAATCTTGGAGAGATGGTCCAGGAGCTGGATGAATACATTCTCAAGGCTTTTAAAGGAGGTAAAGAGGTTTCAAAATTTTTAGATACAAGCCAGGTCTATTTGAAACATAATTTTGGCAAAGTCTAAGAGTAAAGATATCTATCACTTTAATTTGCACTTGATTATATGTAATTTTCCTTCCCAAGTCATCCATGGATGTTAATATAATTTCTTTTTATCCTGGTTTCCTTGGTTTTTGGTTTTTATATAGTTTTTGATATATTTTTATATAAAATTCAAATTTCAAGCTCCCGTACAGTCGAATTGAGAAATTTGGTATCAACTCTTATAATCTACTGATAACAAACTTTTGTGTACCCGCTTATTTATAACTAATGACAAATTGAGTTAACGGTATATACCTCAGAAATATGATGCGCTCTCTGCTTTTCTTAACTTCTTCAAGGATAAGGATTGTTGTCTAAATTTACAGTTGGATTGTTGTCTAAATTTACAACCCAAATCTTTGTTCACGCTTTCTTGTGAACCCTGAGATGACTTTGAAACTTCCATGATGCATGCATCTATACCTATGTGACTTTTTCTGATTTTAAATCTAAAAAATCCCTGTTTTCTTTGAGATAAAGAACTTTTATATGGCTCAGTCAATTTGCTTCTATGTCATATAGCCAACCATCACTGCTTTGCTAAAATTTTCAATGCCTTGTCTTGGAGTTGGTCTTCGAAAACATATTTTGTCGGCCAAGATACTTTTGAATTCCTCAACACTGATGAGCCTTAAACACGAAGAAGCCATCGCTCAACCCTGCAGAGACTTTATGCTTGGGAGAAGATGCTTTATGATGAAGTTAGGGTGTTTATACTTAAACTTGAATTATTTTTCCAATATATTGTTTTTGTGATCCAATATATTGGAAAATTTACTCCTACGTAGTGAATAGAATCATTTGTTTTGTTTATAGTGATCCATAGTGCAAATTCACTTCCAGTATATCTTTGTCGTGGACCAGCTGAATCCAGAGAAATTACATTATTCTCATGTAATATTTTGAGAATATTCAAAGCCTTCTGAAATCAGTGTCGTGTATTGATATTTTGGGTTTCCAGATTCACTGTGTTTGAGAAATTCATGCCGACATTTCAGACCTGTGATGCAGAGTCTATCTTGAGCATAGAAAGATCAAGTCAGGGCTCAGAACCAACAAGAAAGATGCAAATCTTCATATTTCTTCATGTTTTGTTTGGTTAGGCTTAGCTTTGTCTGACCTGATGTAACTGTTGGATTTTTCATCTATTCTTTTGATGGCTTCACAGAGTGGAGAATCTGCAAAGATAATCTAGCCTAATATCCAAATCCAAAGAGAATAAGTTTGCAATTTATCCATTATTTCACCTCATATCTACTAAATTGACCAATTATGTGGCTAATGACATACTCCTGCCGATTCGTAGTTTGCATTGGTCTAATTTGGACGTTCCAGAATGCCATTGATATATTTATGTGTTGTATAGTATTGGCAAATGTTCGCAAACAATTTAATATCAATGTTTATTAATGATTTAATGAACAGATAAACAATCTAATACCAATGCTTAGTAATGATTTAATGGACAGATAACTTTCAGAAGTTAGTTTTCTGTGGTTTTTCAGCCTTGTATGCAATTTCTGATGAGGTAGCTTGGTGGGCTTGATGTATGGTTTTAGTATGTTTGGAGATTGTTGAAAAGGTAACAACAAAAAATCTTTTAGAATATGGATCAAATATCTCTAAGGAATTTTCCATTAAATCTAAGGAATTCTTAGCTTGGACCAATTGGTCATGTATCATTGTTAAATGGAATACTCTGAACCTACCATTTTTTATTAATATTAACTCAAGATTTAATTTTATTTGAATGCAGCTCAACTTTCTCATTTTTTAAAAGAAAAAGTCAACCCTCCATTTTCTGGACATGAAAGTGCCTTCTCTTCACTATACAAATAAAGCAATAAATGAACATTTGCTATAACATGAACATGATAGCCTTACCTTCTCTTGTAGGGTACCTACCCACTTTATGAAGGGGCCTTTCCTTTGCTTGCCATGTTGGAATGCCAATCCATGTGGGTGTCCCTTTCCAACATATTATGTAATTGTTTTTTTATTTGTGTATTTATGGTCGTCATATGGGCTTGTATGTTTCCTATAGTTAGGCTATCCACTTGGGGTGACGTTATTGGTTTGAGCATAATGCTCTACCATGTCGAAGAGGCTTCCAATGCTTGCCCCTATTACTTGTTAGTTTTTGTAGTGGATAAGAGAAGATGCTAAAAATTTCTTGATGAGTTTTAGTGGTTGGCAAATATTCTAGAGGGTTTCAAAACTCTTCCGCCATTGCAGTGTTGTGACCTTTATGCATGCATTCATTGAATGTGAAATTCAGATAAGTAATGTAATTTCCAAAAACCATAAAATTTTTGGGTAGATGGTCCAAGAGCTACAGGAATGCATTCTCAAGGTCTTTTTTCAAAGTTTTTAGATAACTGTAATTTCCACTTGACTATATATAACATACTCTATAATTCTCCATTCCATTGATCTTTGGTCATCCATGAATTTTAATATAACTTATTTCTATGCTAGTTGCCTTGCTCTCTATATTGTAAAGAAGTTTGGATATATTTCCATATCAGATTCAAATTTTTTAGGCTCCCTCACAGTCCAAAAGAGAAGTTTGCTCTCAACTCTTATAATCCATTGAAAACAAACTTCTGTGTACCGCAAATTGAGTTGAACTGTGGATGCTCAAAAATATGAGGCTCTCTCTGTTGTTCTTAACTTCTTAACTTTTCCAAGGATGAGGATTGTTGTCTAAATTTACAACCCAAATCTTTGTTCACATTTTCTTGTCAACCCTTATATGAGATGACTTTGAAACTTCCATTGTGCATGCATTTGTACATATATTTCTTGTGTTTTTTTTTAATATAAAATATTCTTGTTTTCTTTGAGGTTAAGAACTTTTTTATATGGCTCAGTCAATTTGCTTGTATGTGCTATAGGGAACAATCACAACTTTGCTAAAGTTTTCAATGCCTTATCTTGTAGTTGGTCATCGAAATTACCTCTTGTCTAAAAAGATACTTTTGAATTCCTCAACATTGATGAGCATTAAACACGAGGACACCATTTCTCAACCCTAGAGAGACTTTATGCATGAGAGAAGAGGTTTTATGAGGAAGTTGGGCTATTTATCTTTAATCTTGAACTTTTTTCCCTTGTTTTTATGATCCCATATCCCATATATTGAAAAACTTCTTTAGTACTTAAATAGTGTTTCGTCTGTGCGCGAAGACCAGATAGCGGGAGTCTAGTGCAACCTTCATGGTCGGTAGGAGGAAGCCCGGAGAGCGCGCGAGGAGCCACAATCAACCACGAGACTGCACACAACTACAGAGCCATGGCCCCAGGAGGGGGTCGCGAAAAAGACCCACCCTTTCCACCTGAGCTAGCTACATTCCAGGATTTGGTTGCACCCTGCAATAAACAGCCAGGAACTGAAAACCAGCAAAAGTTTGTAAAAGAAATGGAATCCATCCCCACAATTTCTCTGTTGACTGAAGAACTGATTTGATAATCACCCTATGAGTGACTTTAGTTAATTAACTATTGAATGAAGGTATTATAGACTCACGTGCTGGTGTGTGTCCATGTGATTTTAGGCAACAGATCGATCAGATTGCGAAATACACAGACACTGGAAATATGGAAAATAGCAGAGAAACACAGTAAGCAAATACAAGAGCACAAAAATTAATAAAGAGTTCACCCTATCCTCTAGGGCTACGTCTCCAGTCCATCTTTCAGTGGTGGCCTTCTTTTATTATGTCTTTAAAGCAGAGAATTACAATGAGGAGCTCAAATTGAGTCTCCTGAATAGAACAATGTTTGGTAGGGTGGTTCTTGGATCCCCCAAGCCACTACAGTACACATACTCTTTTCCATACCAAAAATTGAACTTTCTGGTCTTTAATGGGAGGAGCCCAATGTGGTGCTCGATTCCCGACAGATCCTCTCAGGGATTGCTTGATGCTGCCTTATGCTGTAGGTTAGCTTGGCTCTCTGCCTTTCTGCTCTTTGCTTCACTATCTCTTCCTTTCTCTGTCTTTGTCTTCTTCTTTTCGCTTTCTCCTCTTGGTGTCTGTTCTTGGCTTTAAAGCCAATTGATCTCATGACTGTTCTCTTCCTCTTCTTCCTCCATCGGGTCGCCTGCTACTACTCGCTTGGAATTCCCTATCTTGGCATCATCATCAACGGCTCACAGGGAGTGGACACTTTTCCTCTTGCAAACTGCGCCATCTTTTCCTTGTTGGTTCAGTTTTTTTTTTTTGTTCCATTACTTTGTGGAATGAGTCATCCACCAACTCAGTGGTCAAATTCAACGTCAAAATTCTTTCTGTTGCGGCTAAATCCCCTGTCAGATTCGGTTCTTTCATCAGGCGTTTTCTGAGTCGCTAGATCTGGAGCCCCCAGATCCAACGTCATTTGCTCATTTCGTGCGGTTGACTTGCTTGACTGTTAGCGCATGATGAGTAGTGGTTTTCTCTCTCTGCCTGCCATGCGTTGGGTGCTGAGTGGAATTGCTCATTTTTCTCCAAATCTGCTTACCACCCAAGGGTGCCTCTGATAAATACCGCCAGTTTCAGAGCGCGGATCCCACCTTTAGCTTTTAGCACTTTTCCCCACGGTTCTCCGACTTCCACGCGATCGAGCACTCAAGGCCCTTCCTTCTTGAGGGGTTTTGCCAAGCGATGCCCAGCTAATCGCGCATCAGAAACATCCTCCTTTTCCTAATCCTGGCTTCCTAGGTGCTAGTTTCACCTCCTGCGCAGTCTCCAAGGGCCTCGGTCAGCGCGCTTTGACTGAGGTCCTTGTCGTTCCACGCTGCCTGCTAACTGCCACTATTCAGAGGTCTTTCTGATCGGTTTGTGCTCTTGATTTGAAGTTTGTCCCGACCTGATACAGTCACAGTGCTTTGATTTTTCTTCATGGATCCAATTTGAATCACGGCCTTCCCATTGAAAAAGATTTTGGACCACCAAAAGTTGGTTTTCAAGCATCGGCTAAGTGAGGGTACAATTTTCTCACTTGTCCAATCTCTACCCACTTTGCACTGCTTGGCTTTGAACCCTTGAGTCCAATTCTGAGGTACTCAACATCTCCCCTGCGCATTGTCCTCACCTTCCTGTCCAGCACTGTGTCTTCCTTCAATTCATTAAGATATTCAAGTAGCAGGTCATCAATAGAAGGCAATTGATTGTGCTCTTCGGGATCCTCAATCAATGAGGGTTCAAACAATCCCAAGCAACTGGAGAATGAATTGACCAAGGTATGCAATTTGAACAGATATGACTAGGATTTAAGGATTCCACCGATGTTGTGGGCATATATAAAAACATGAAAGAAATTCACAGGGCAGACACCGTTTAGGTTGGTATATAGACAAGAGGGAGTTATGCCTGTGGAATACATTGTGCCAAGTTTGAGAATTGCAACTGTTAGAGATATGGCAGACCCTAACATTATGAAGGAAAGAATGTAGCAGATACTAGCTCTAGAAGAAGCCAGGTTGATAGCAGGGTTCCATTAGCAAGTGCAGAAAGCAAGGGAGAAAGCCCAGAATGACAGGAATATCAAGAAGAAGACATTTCGAGAAGAAGATATTGTATTATTATATGACAACAATTTCACGAAATCCCCAGGAAAATTTAAAACACATTGGTTAGGACCATATATCAGCAACACATCTTTGATGGTGGTGCAATTTAGCTCACAAAGTTGAATGGTCAACTGATTCTAGGACGTGTGAATGGTAGAAGATTGAAGATATAAAAGGGTGAATATGTCCCTGAAACTTCACACTGAAAAATGAAGAGAAGGAAGTCTTAGTGCCACCTGCAGTTGAAAGTGGGCACATGAATATAAACTACTCTATGGAAAGGGACTTCGCCAAAGGAAGATTACTGCGTGATACTCAAGAGTATGACAAAGTCCGAAGGAACTGTGACAAAGAAAAGTTGATTGCGCTACGAGGGAAGGTTCGTCGAAGTTGACCGGAAATATGACCGTTTCAAGGAAAAAGCTATCATTAAAAAGAAATTATCATTAAGGGGTGCGAGAGAAGAGAATTTATGAATCACAATTGGTTGTATCTAGCCCCATACCTGCATTAAATGAGCAAACCTTGAACAAATCATGGGGCTGGAATTCAAATTCGTTATAAAAGCCATATCCTGAACCACATTTGACACTTTGTTGTCTAGAGAAGTTGAGAAATTGCATCTAAGTGTGAAGAGAAGAGAGCTTTTGTATGTCTGAGGAGAGCTTTGAGGAACTTGTTAAAATATTTGTAGAAAGAGGATTAGCAGGTATTATGGAGGCACAAGCAGCACCCATGTACCCAAGGTGCTAGAGGTCGCCCAGAAAGTAGGTACCCACAGAATCACAACCACAGAAGAAGCAAGAGAAGAGACTAGCTCAGGTCTGTTAACACCCAGGTTGTTCCCTTTGACTCTAAGGGAATACGGCCGGGGTAACTACTAACCAATCTTTGGATTGCAGCTTCTAGCCAAGCTGTAATCAGAGAGGGCTCTCTCTTTATAATTTGTCTCTGTTCTGATGGTATTTTAGGCTAGATGTGAAGCTCAACTTTGGTTTAATTGTTTGGTTGGAAAGGTTCAGTCAAAACGTGTGTGCTCTTACCAGAATCTTGCATGACATTGCGCAATGGAGTCAGTGGTCCTTTGGTTTGGTGTGCTGTGTTGATACTTGTAATGAAAGCTGCAGAGCAAGATAGTTGTCTGAGGAATAATGCTTAGAAATTGAGTTTGCGTATGATATGTTCAGTATAAGAAAGGAACTTAAGAATATTTCTATAAACTGATATGAAAAGAAAGCAATTGTTACCTGGAAGCATTTAAGAATTTCTAGATAACATTCACAACATGGAACTAAATATAACATGAGCATTTAAGAATTCATGTTTATTTTAATCCTGAAGAAAACATTTACAACAATATAAGATTGAGCACAGGGTGCGAAGAAACATGTCCTGAACTATTCTTTTTCTTTATTGCCAGATATGATGGAAACATGAAAATGAAATAGCATAGGGAAACAGAAGAGAGTTTAAAGAAAACATATCATTCCACCAGACAACACAGGGATTCTGCAACAGCACTTAGATTATCAACAAGACACCAGGGTTCCAGGAAATCACTGAGCTGAAATTGCTTTTTGTATTAAACTTTTCTGAAAGTACAGAGTATACATGCCTCAGAGTAAAAATTCCCAACCCCTTATGCGTTACTAAGGGGAGTATATATA
>APFE030695561.1:0-20894 GCA_000404065.3 Pinus taeda | reverse complement strand
CCCCTATCAAGCCACTTTCATGCCTTCTTGGGGTCCCCCTACTCATCCTTCCTGGTCCACACCTCCTCCTTGGTCCTTCACATATCCATATTATGCCCAACTATCTGCTCATTCATTTCACTCTTATGCTCAGCCACAACCTCAGTGGAATGCCCCTCATCAGGGGTGGAGGCCCCAGTACAACACTCCTCCCGCTCTTTTTCCTCCACCACCTACACAACTGCAACCATCACCTCCTACTCCACCAAGGCAACCCCAAATGCCTGCCCAACCACAACCCCATCCACATCCATCTCAAATATACACCCCCACTCAACTACCCATACCCCCATTTCCAAACCCGCACATTGGAGTATCTCAACTCAATTACAATGCTGAAGCACAACATGTTCAAACAACTTCTCTTGAGCTCAATGATGTTCATCATAGCTTAGGAAGAGTATTGCAAAATAGAGATTATATTGACAGCATTGAAGGACCACATCCAGCGAAAGAAGATTCAAAAGAGAAGATCAAAGCACCATGGGTTGCACTTGATGAAGAGAAGATATCAGAATTAGAGATCGAGAGAGCTCCCTCATCGTTACCATCAAATCCTCCATGTATTCAAGAGAAAAATCAGCAAAAAGAGGAAGATGTGAAGGTCATGATAGAAGAAGATATGGAGAATGATCCAGATCAGCGAAACGATCAAGGATATCGGAGCTATATTGAGATAAGGTTCAAATGGTCACTAAGTTGCAGCAATACTCTCTTCCTCAGCTATGTTTGATCCCTTCAAAGTCAAAACATTTGGTCTCTGAAATCCAGATAGCTGTCAAAGCATGCATTTCAAGCCTCCACATCATTTTGTCTCTAATCTCGATGTGCACATGGTTCCATTGGAAGTATTCTTATACTTGAAAATGATTTTGTTTTTCAAGTAGGGTAGGGTAGAAAAAAAATAAAAAAAAGAAAAAAAGAAAAAGAAAAAATGAAAAATAAGAGGAAAATAAAAATCTAAGGTGAAAACCTCCTTAGAGGCGCCTCAGATTGGTTCATTGATTGAAAACCTCCATGAGGCGGTCAAAGGGTTGGAAAGAAGAGAAAAGAAAAAAGAATAAGATTCCTGGGTGAAACCTCCATTGGAGACGCACAGGGAAGGCAATTAGGGTGAAAACCTCCATGAGGCGCCCTAGTTGTTTTCAAAAAAAAAGAAAAAAAGAAAGAAGAAAAGAGAAAAAGAAAAATAAACTTAATTTCTGTTGAATAATTGTAGGTTGTAGGAAGAACATTGCAGGTTACGAGAATCACACAAAACAACAATAGAGGTCAGCGCCAGGCTGCCAACATCCCTCACAATCCATTCTTCCATGACCACCACCCTTTCCCAAGATTTGGTCCCATTCGGACTGAGATTTCACCTTCTATAGGAAGTTATGTGTCTTCTACAAGAAGCCTACAAACAAGCAAAAATTGATCTCTGAAGAGGACCTGAAGGCTAGGAATCTATCCATGAGGCCTATAAGCATCCATGTTTCCATCCCTCACCCTTCTCCATCATTTTTTCCACCTCATGGTGCTTCTTTTATGAAAACTGTGTTTTCTACATGAAGTTCCTATAGAAACTACAAAGAGCTAGAAATGGACTTCAAAAGCAGTTTGAGGAACAGGGAAGCTTCATAAAGGGTTCATAAATCCTCCTACAGTGTTCAAACCTCTCTTCCATCATTTCCATGTCTGCATCACAACGCAAGCTCATTTTTTCTTACTGTGCAAAAAACTGCAGAATACTTTGAAACAAAAATACATGGAGCAGAAATTTGTTTTTTCCCTAACTTGAAAACCATGCATCCATTTACAAAACTGTTTTGTGGGGAGTTTTATAGGGATGATGGCAACATGCTCGAGCAATTTCAGTCGATTCCAGTGCACGGTTTCCAAGAAATCAACCTCCATCACCTTAAGCCATTTTTGCATTTTCTTTATATCCGTGCATCCATTTCAAAACTTGTTTTATGGGGAGATGCATATGGGTGATCATAACCTACCCAAGAAATTTCAGCCAATTTCAGTCCATGATTTCCAAGAAATTGAGATTTGTCACCTTCAACCATTTTCGGCTTTTCTCGAAATCTGTTCATCCATTGACCACAATTTTTCTATGGGAGGTGCATAATGATGATAGAAACATGCTCAAAAAGTTTTAGGTCAATTGGATCTATCATTTGGGAGCTATGGAGAAAACAAGTTGTTGTGTTGCAAAAA
This sequence comes from Pinus taeda, assembly GCA_000404065.3. NCBI lineage: Eukaryota > Viridiplantae > Streptophyta > Pinopsida > Pinales > Pinaceae > Pinus > Pinus taeda. Next base: position 18,647 of record APFE030695561.1, on the reverse strand, counting down.
TCTAGCATCATCAGCTTGAGGGTGCAAATCTAAACGTTGAAACAGACTCCTGCAACTTAGATCCAGCTAGAGGATACCTGCACAAGAAAAATAGCCACGTATTAGCAACCAAACCATGATGCATCCACAAAAACAAAGGCATGCATTGGAAGGAAAGGCCATAGCACCTCATAGCAAACACATTCGACTTCCAGGCACGTGACTAAACCCATTCCTCTGTTGCATGAATGTAATTTAAGAACTGCGTGAACAATGAGATGGTTGTGATTAAACAAGATCAGTGGCCAACTAACTGGTCACCCTCATCCAGTTCAAACAATGCTCGGTGGGTGCAATCGACACGTGCACTCAGCCATCTCAGGAAGCAAACTCAAAACAGGTAGTGGTGGCTGTTTAAACTCCAACGTAATTGATGGAAGTGATTACAGGCAGAGAACACACAGTTCAAAATAACATTGCAGTGGGGACCAACGGTTTGCATGTGGCCAACGTGCACTTGGCCAACTCACCCTCCATCAATGGAAGTCTCCATAAGCAGCCAATCGAACTCATCCTTGAAATACTCTCACCACCGTTGTTTCCATTTTATCATCATCCCTGCAGCTGCAACAAGATTCATACCACCACCATAGCAGCAAACTAGTATTTCTTGGCCATTTTTTTAAAACCCTCCTGCTTATCGGCATTCTACAGGGAACGAGAGCCTTCTACAGGAAAGGTAGAAAACAGCCCTGTAGAAAGAAAACCCGGGATTTTCAACAAATTTGAAGCTCAAAACGAGGTAGGCTCGAAAAAACTCCTCTATGCATGGTATTTTTTGAAAAGGTGGTGAATTGAACGACATCACATTGGGAAATCAGAGAAAAAATCTGCCTGTGAATTGGAAGAAAAACGTTTGCCTGTGTATTTCATTGGGTTTCCCAGTTGTTTCTGCATAAAGATTCTCCTCCACGTTTCCTGTTTTTAAAATTCTCCTGTAGGGAAGATATATGCAGCTGTGGGGGCTAGCCTGTGTATGAAAATTTTTAAATTTGCATATTTGTATGTGTGCTGAGAAGAAAACTTGATCTTTGTACTCTGTCTGTAAAAAGAAAATTCTTCTTTTCAAAAGCAGAGAGTCAAATTCAGGATAAAAGCAATTAAAAACAAAGGGAAATATTGCAATTTGATATTGTAAGGAGAAGAACACGGGAAAATTCCTTGTTTGGTTTCAGAAAAAGGCAAAAATTCAGCTATCCCTCTGTTTTCAGTTCTATATACTTTCTCACATGAGCATTTTGTTTAAAAAAAAAAACACTCAACACCACATGGAGAACAAGCTAAAGGAATTAAGAGGACAGTTGGCCATGGTGAGACACACTAAAAGAATTAAAAAATCCCAGCTACAAGAGGAAAATGCACTGGTGAAAAAGCAGTTACAGCAACAGGAAACTCAAAGGGAAGACATAACACAGATTTCTGAAGAGCAACAACTACAAGAAGGTCCCCTAGTAGGCCAGGAAACAACAGAGGAACAACAGCCAGGGGAAGAGACATAGCCTGATGTTGAAATGAGGATAAAGCAGCAGTAAGAGAGGGAGTCTCAGGCAACAGCTGAAATATTGATGCTGAAACAACAGATGCAGGAGAGAGAAGCCCAAATGGCCTGCATGGCTAGCTAGGCGATAGAAGCCCTGCCATGTAGACAACCAACTAGATCATATGCATTGTATCTTGAAGACCAAGAAGCCCTCCATACATTCACACTCCCTAATTGGGAAGTCTTTAGGACATGACAACAGAAAGTGACATAAAAGCCCTTACCTATGATATCAGTCCTTTTGACAGTGAGGAAGAAGAGCAGAAAGGGGGGGAAGATGAAGCAACTGATGACTCAACAGGACAAGAAAAGGAAAGGGAAGAAACTAAAATAGAAGAGGAAAAGGATGAAGAGACAGAACATGAAAAGCATAAGAATTCAAACAACAGAACAGGAGGAGCAGTCGAAGGACATGGACAAGAAGGCAAAATTTTATGGCACACATGGGTAGACCACATCAGAAGCTTGAGATCACAAGGAGGCCAACAGGGCCATCAAAGATGAAGAGATAGATTAGTTGCTCAGAGGATGAGAAACACTTTCAGTAGGGGGTGATGATGAGCCCCAAAAATGGGTAATTATATGGGCTCATTTAGCCTCCTAATTCGACTTAATCCACAATTCTCATTAGTTTATTGCATGTTTTTGATTATATTTATGCTAATAGAGTGAATTGGGTTAGTCATTATGCCAAAAAATCTAATGTGTGCTTTATGCAGATTTTTGGTCAATTTTGAGACAAAATTAAAGGTTTAAATGAGCACTTGGCAGCCAAATTCGTGGAAGAACAAGCGAGAGGATTTGTAGGAAGGTGTCCCCTTCATTTATGAGCCCTTACCTCAAATTCTCCATCAAAAACTCAGAGCACAAGGGGCGGCCAAGCAAGTCAAGTAGGACTGCTGTTAACTGCAAGTTTTGGCAGCCGAGTCCCTAAAGTTTAGGAGCACTGTTGGGGTCCTAAATTTGTATAAATAAGAAGGCTTATGGCCTCATTTCAGTTAGTCATTTTTTAGTTTGATTTTAGTCATTTTTTAGTCGGTTTTTAGGCAGGAGTTAGTCAGATGTTAGTTAGATTTTAGTTGGTAGGTTAGCTCTGCATTTCAGCACATTTTCAAGCTTTTTCTTGTAGACATTTTTTGGGATGTAACTATTCTTTTGATCAATAAAGATGAATACAGCTTTGCACCAGATCTAATCTTCCTTCAGATGCTGTAGCTCTTGGGGTTGGGCCCAACCCAAGTGCTAGTATCTCCTTTGTATACTTTCATGTGTCTTTGCTACATTCTTAGAATAAAATCTATTATTTAGGTTAAAATCTTGTTTTGTTACTTAGGTTGTTTTTGATGATTAAAATAGCTTTTCATGCTTCAGGTTGATTTGATAGTTTGAGTATAGAAAAGATCTTCAAAAAAGGCCATCAAGCAACCCTTGATCTCACCTCTCCCTCCTTGGGACCATGAGCTGAGACCAAGGCATACTTGCTGCCACAAAAACATTGTTTTGCTTTTCAACGCAATTGCAAGAGTTGGATTTTTAGATGGAAAAGTTGATACCAGTTATGCTTGCATATTTAAATATGTTCTTGCTTAGGTTTCATAATTGTCTTGCATGATTTACTGTTCATAACTTGCTGTTCATCATGATTATGGTTTCTAGGTCAAAATAGCTAGATCTTTGGTTTGCATAGTCTTTGTTTAGTCAGTTTTGGAAAATAGTGTGCAGAACACCTGTGATGCCTTCCTGCCTACCTTTCCTCCATCAGACAACCTGCTCCAACTCCCTAACTTAGATTCCTCCCTTTTATTTTCCACCCCTTTTCTAATTTGACCTAATTCCCATATTTTTGTGCAACCTTGCTCCCTCCATCCTTGAACCAAATCCGATCGCCTTAACCACTCCTCATCCTCATTCACCAAGTCCTAGAACTCCTCACACCCTTATCTCACCTCCATACCCACTTCTTCACCTTTCTTCCACCATCAACCCTCCAAAATTCCCTTTTGGAACATCCTGTAGAACCCCTGCAGACTTCCTGTAGAAGCTCACGAAAGCAGTTTCTTGAGATCCGATCATTGTGAAACTCTTTGGAAGGGTGGTGGGGACCCCTTAGGCCCTCTTCTCACCTTCCCAACCTCCTTCAAGCATTTCCTTTCATCAATCAACCTCTGCACAGTAAAAAACAGTTAAAGCACATGCATAATAATTCTGACAATTTACTCAAAAATACAAAAGATGTTTTTTTCTAGATTTTAATATAGAAGTAGCTTAGTCATATGCATTTTACCTTTCTAAAAGTCAATGGCGTCCATTTCCACCGCTTTCATCTCTCTTCTTGCGCCATTAGGGTTAGTCGGTAAAACTAGGGTTTGCTAGGGTTTGCATTTCTTTTCAGCTTTCAGCTTCTTTCTGCAAATAGACTAGCCTCTTTTGAGTTAGCTTTCATCCATCACAGTTAAAAGCTTCTGCTAAGAGCTCATAGAAGTTGGCTTAAGCTCCTAGCGGACTTGTGCCTGCTGATCAAGTGACAGTCGCAGCAAGAGCTAGTACTTGTGCATATAGCGCCGTCGCTTCCAAGTTTGTTACAAACTACCGGGTTGATAAAATTAAGGAAGGGAGTCCCAGGAGTTGCAGCATTATTGCTGCAATACTAGAGCCCACCAACCTTGACTGATGTCAAGTATGTACCAGGACTGAAGAGAAACTTGGTGTCAATCGCGATGTTGGAAGACAGAGGCTATGATGTAGTATTTAGTAAGGGAAAGGATTTCCTTAGACACATCATCACTAGACAGGTGAAGCAGATTGGTTCATGGGTCAAGAACCTATATGCTCTTGAGGTTCAAGATGCATGTAAAGCCTTCAGCAGCAAGGCAACTGATGGGGACTTGGTGGATGAGAGGGAGGGTATATTACCTCTCAACATGCAGAGCCAGAAGAAGTCTCAGACGATTATGGAGGAGCCACGATTGGTGCAACAACTTCAGGAGGTTGTGGAGCAACCCCAAAAGGGGAAGCTGAGTGGAGATTAAGTAGAGACATCTACTCATGCAGAGACCTCCAGTAGGGGGAAAGTTTGATCCAGGTGGGCTGAGGGATCACATGCAGCCATACCTCTAGGTAGGAGGTGAGGTCATATAGACTGATCGTCCGAAGGAGGAAGGGCAGGATCCTTGAGGTACCCAACCTCTTAGATGAGACCTTGCTATAGGGGCCCCAATGTGGAGTAGCAAAAATTGACTGATTGGGTAGAGACAGATGCAGATGGAGCGGCATAGAGAGTGACAGTGCAGGGAATCCCAAGACAACGCATAGCTAGCAGGCTGCAACAATGTGAGAGGCACAAGTGTTTTGCACAATGCTAGGTGGCACAGAGAGGTGTGCAATCGTGCGAGATGCATGGAGATGCTGCAGTAGCGCAGATGTTAGAGAGGGAGCACTTGTCAGCAGCAGGTAGAGCTTCAGCACCAGAGTATGTTCTAGCCCAACAAAGTGGTCAGTTGGGAGTGTTTTTGTTCCAAGTGTTGTTGGAGCAAGTGGACTGGGTAGATGTGTTGCATGCAGAACATTCCAAAGTTACAGGATCAGGTTTGAGAGGAAGCCTTTCTTGTGGAGAGGGAGTGTTGAAAAATGTGCAACCAAAAATGCTAAATTTAGAATGTGCTAAAAATAGCATGTCTAAAAATAGCATTTTGGCTAGTGAGGTCATTGGCCACATTGGGTGAGAGGTGAAACTACTAAAAATAGAATCTTCTAAAAATAGCATTTTAGGGTCCCTTCCTATTTTTAGCAGTCCTTGGTCTAACTATAGGAAGTAAAAACGAATTTGGTCTTAACAGTAGTTTAAAATATTAACTAATTAATCTCCATGAGTTAATTAGTTAAGAAAATTCAAATTTGAAGTCTTTGTGAGCATGCACATGAGTTGTCCCATTGATTGAGGAATTTATCCTTAATTTCATCCAATGATTGAGGGAATAAGTATGAGTTCTATAATGAGAGGATCAGTTGACTTAGTTTAAACTAGTCAAGTCCAGTTAGATTATTTTAACAAGTTGTTAAAATAATAAAATATAGTTTGTTAATGCTTGCATGCATGTGACAACTATTATTTTAGATAACTGAGAATTTGCTGATGGATAACTGTTGCATGTCAGTTCTGTTAGAGACCCAGTTGAGATCAGATGTGGGACAGTGTACTATCAAATTCTTGGATATTTCTAGTAAGTATTCCTTGCATGGATAAGGATCTATTATAGGAGATTAGAGGACTTGTGGCCTATATATTGAGGCCTAGGTAGTCCATGATTTTCATCTTCTGATTGAAGATCATCAGGATCTTCTGATTACAGAGAGAGCAGGATAACTATTGAGCTGATTCTTTTTGTATGTTGAAGAGGATTTCCACTTGATTGATAATACAGTGTTGGGGTTTTATGTTGGTGCTTTCCCCAATGACATATTCTATGTTATGTGTGATTGATTTCTCTTGATTAGTTATGCACGTTTCTACTTGATGTTGCTCATGAATTCGATTATGCTTCTGCTTAATGTTTTGTAGAAGTAGAACAAGTATTATGCTTTAGGACATTGCATATATCGGTTTGTTCTATAGGTGAAATTTCTACAATCAAAGGGAGTTGATCTTTCTTGGAGTAGATGCTTGTTACAAAGCTACTCCATTTTGTTGTCAATGGGTTTAGCACACAAATGGTCACTTTTGAATAAGAAATTGTTTCTCCAAGTCCTTGCAGATGGTCTATTAACTAAGAGACTTTCATGAGAAAGGATTCCATATCCTCATACTTATATTTCTTCCTTCTATATAACTTATTCCACAAAGACATATTTTGTCCCGATGTACTTACAAAGTGAAAATTCACTAGATTGTCATACATAGCCTTGGAAGTTTTCAAGTTTACAACAAATGGAACAAGAGAATATTTAATTTACTCAACTCATGATCCTTTGAGCCCTTACTTCCCATTTCTTTTATTTTTCTAGTTCTTGTGTCTTGTCTTTGCTGGGTTCAGTAATTTCCCTATTAACATACTCCATTACTCTTGTTCTGGGAGTATCAAGTCAACCCTTTTCTTCCATGCTAGCTAATTTGATGATCCAACGAGCTTCCTCTCCTTGAAAAAATAACCCATATGACCTATATATTTAGACATAAGGTAATAATATGATACTTACTTGATTACCAGATTCTCCCTGATGTTGTCTTCAACCTTCTTGATGCCTTCAATATACTTGAAGAGACTTTAATAATGCCCTTGAATGATGTTCCTGTTGTGGCCACAACCACCACCCTATCAAAACCTGTCCTGGTAGCAATTTTGAATGGGTCCCCTAGAAGTTTGATCTTTCACCTCTCCGAATGATCTTCTTTATCCCAAAGATTTTAACTTTGTGCTGAGTTAAATCTTCCATTCCTAATGGTTAAGCCCCCCTTAATAAACCTCTGCCGCATGATTCATCTATAACCCTTTCCGGCGCTTCATTCATATCTTTCATCGGGACCTTTCCAACCCTCAAAACCCCCCATCACATCTTTATTTCTATTTCAATGATAATAGAAAATACTCTAAAAACATGCATAACTCACCCTTTTTGCTTATCACGATCAACACTAATACATAAAGTGCACCACTATACTCTGGACCCGACGACATTATTAACCATTACACACATCTATTTCGCGTCTGGGGCCCATCGCATATCGCAATCGGCGGGGTCCGAGGCTTGCATACAAAGCGCACCACGATCTGTCAGACCCACCGAGATCATTAACCATAATATACATATTTTTGAGTTCGCTTCCCCCAATCGCAAGTCGTAATCGGCGGAGCCCAGGGCTTATACACAATGCGCACTATGATGCACCAGACCCGCTAGCCTGATAAAATCGTAACACATATCTATTTCGGGTCCGGAGCCCAATCGAAAGTCGCAATCGTCAGTCAGCAACAATAAAGAAATATGCAATATGTGAAGGGTCAATGGGCGGAATCGACGATAACTATAGGCTCGGGTGCATAATATTTCAAGTCCAGCCTTATGGTTGGCCGCAGGTTTTCCTGTGTATTTCCATGTATTGAGATAATACGTTGTGGTCACGTTTTCAAAGGGAGATCTTATGTGGCAGATTTGAAGGGATTATGAACCACAACACATATATATTTCGGGTCCGCTTTCCCCTATCGCTAATTGCAATCGGCAATCGGCAAAATTGAAGCCCATGCGAAATGCGAAGGGGCGATATGGTGGACCCGACGATAATTATACTCCCGGGTGCATAATATTTCAAGTCCATCCTTATGGTTTGGTTGTGGGTTTTCCCATGTTTTCCCTTTGTTTTCAATAAAGTGTTTCAGTTCGGGTTTTCAAAGGAAAATCTTATGTCGCAGACCCGAGGGGATTATGAACTGTGAAACATATATATATTTCGGGTCCAGCCAATCACAAATTGCAATCGGCGGAACCCAAGGCGCATACATAAGGCGCTTCGTAATCTGACAGACCCGCCGAGATTATTAAATCACATCATAATATGATTTTAGGTCCGCTTCCGCCATCACAATATCGAAGTTTGGCAGTCCAATAAGCCCGGTTCCTCTCCACTGAAATGACGCGATGCGATAGTGTTTCACAGACCTAATAGGGTATAGGGTTCTCATCTATAATATTTCAAGTCCGCATTTCAGATCCAATTCTGTGTTATGTGACGGTTTTCAATGTAAATCGTATTTATGCTTGTAGGACTTATTCAATGCATGGATTAAAAACCAGGGGGCGATTCTTTCACACTTGTTCCTTTTGACGTTATAAACATTTTCATGAAGGCAAGATTTGTGTTTTAAGCCATTTTTATCATATTTTCATAAGCATAGCTGGTGTTGGTTATCTCTGCAAGCGAGGAGTCAAAGACGCATGAGTAGATCCAGAGAGTTCATGTATGCGGATGCATTCCATTTAAAGATCCGGCCTTAGGCATTCTCAGTCGGGTTTCCGTGCATTTCCTGTGTATTCCGAAAGTGAAAGTGTCCCAGGTTTCATCATGAATAGATGACAAACAATCATCCTCTTCTAAGAACATCTATTCATTTCCCCAGGAAATGAATCACTCCAGCAGGTATGCCTTCTACGTGTCAGCAGTGACACTCATTGTTCTACGGCTGTGTGTTCTGATTTGTATATTGAAAAGAATAGGGGGGAGGCGAAAAGTTAAGGGAAGACCGAGAATCATTTCTAGTAGGATAAGTATTACCTCTGGATAGGAGAGGAGGACTTTTTTTTTGATTTATTGTGAATAAAGAAGATTGTTTGGTGGAGAAAGAGCTTTTTTTTTTAGATCTATTTTCTCTCTTTCATGTGTTCAGAACCAGTGTGTTGCTGTTGGCGTAAAGATAAATGTGTTTTGCTTTGTGCATATTGATAACATACAGTTCATGGTTATTTCTAGTTATTCGAATATAATTCAATAGCATGGTTAACTCATGAAAGGTTGTTGATTCGAAACTTTGTTAAACATCAGTTGCAAGTGTTATTTGTATGGAAAGGAATGTGCATTCCTGTATAAGTAATTGGATTGCAATTAGGATTTAATACAACCTTTTTCTTATGTGAACTAGTAATTGATTCATTTGGACTTGGAATCTATATGTGATGTTTAACCTCTTTTTGTTATCCTCTTGTAGGATAGATTAGGATAGTTAGGACTAGCTTAAGTAGTGAGAAGTAGTGTAGATAAGATTTGATACATATATGTTCGCTGTTTTGTTTGTTGATTTAATTGAAGTCTTCCTCCAAGAATAAATCTTTCAACACCTATAATAGTTTACGGGATCCCTTAAAAATCGTTGGAACTAACCATTCCAAATGAAAGTAGATCTAATTGGGGTCTGCAATCGGGTTAGTTCCCCTTGTTGGCATAGCGAACATTTGCCTTGTCAACAAATTGGCACTAGAAGGAGGGCCTGAACCACCATCCACAACTTTTTATGACTCCATCTATAAATGTCACGGATGGACCCGAAAATATTAATGCATGGATTGTAAAGGTCGAAAAGAACCTTCCTCTCACTTGGAAAAGCCTCATTTCGAAGAAACAAAGATCCCTCTAAATCCCGTGCTTGGGTCACTTTAAGAAGAGACACTATGGGAGTATCCTGTCACTCAGGAACAACCAGTCAGAATACTTACTTGGGCTTACGCTCGTTCCCTATCTCAGTTCCCCATCTTCCACTCTTTACCTCCAACAACTAAAATAAACCAAGGATCTATTCCATAAATGAAGAGACATCTGCAACCCCTTCTCTTGAAGATATTGTGCTAGAATCCTGGCAAAGTATCAACACCCCTTGGGAAGAAATTCTTGAAGATCCACTCTCTGAAGGTAATCCCTGACCCGATTTGGGAAATCCTAATAAAGAAAGCCTTGAATACATCCTCCACCAGAACCTCCCTATCCATAATATGGCTTACGTTCCTCTTCCAGGGGGGGAATCAGTTTCAACCAGGTGGGAATCAACTTCAACCAGGTGAGAACCAACTCCCACCTCCCCCGGAAGCACTCCCTCCCTAGCTCGCTTAGGATACTATAGCGGTACCTGGGCAACAACATCCCTTACCCAAGAATGCAGAAAGAGTATTGCCTAAATTTTACCCTGAGCGGGGAGACACTGCTGATAACCAAATTCACTCTTTCTTCCTGGTCATGCGCATGTTGGGGGTAGCCGATGAAGATGTGGTATGTCGCTTGTTCCCTTTTACCCTGATTGGAGTGGCCTCCACATGGTACTTTAGCTTGAGAATAGGACCAATCACCTCATGGGTCACCTTTCAAGAGGCCTTTTTAGACAAGTTTGGCAATGACAAAACATCTGTGGCCTTAGCTTTAGAACTATCCCATTTCAAAATGGAAGCAAAAGAAAATGTCAAGGATTTTAACATCCGGTTCAACACTTTGTTCAATAGAATCTCGGCTAATACTAGACCTATTGAGGAGGTGCTCATGGAATTCTACATCACTACTCTCCCTGTCCCTACTACGATGTGGGTCAAGATGAGTAACGCACAGACCTTACAAGGTGCTATCGATGAAGCAGTAAAATTCGAGAATGAAATGATCAGTCTCACAGCATGTCATCATACAACCAAAGGAAAGAAAGCCTCTCAGTCATCCAAGAAGAATAATGGGAGTGATAACAAAGTGGCTGAGGGCAAAGAAAGGGACACCACAGATGTGGAAGGTTTGTATTGGATCAATAATAAATTGACAAACACAGTCATCAATATGAAAAGGAATTTTTGGAGAGAGTACAAATGGGAATGGAGGATATTATAATAGTAGAAAACCTTTCAAACCTTTCTATCGTCAGAAAACAAAAGGTGGTCATGGTCAACTTGCGTTGCTTGCTCCACCCAATGAAGGGAATTTAAATACGGAAGAGCTAGCTCTTATTGGATCGCTCCTTAACAAAGAATAACCTATAGTGGAGCTGGAGCTGGAACAAGAAAATGAGGAAGAATACCAAGTAGAAGAGCCCTTGGATTAAGAATCTCAAATCAATGTACTGTGGGATTCCTATACAAATGAGAATGATGACGACGAAGAAGATATCATGGCAGAAATCCACACTAATGAAATCCACACATGAAGTAAAGGACCACTTGCAGGCGTGATGAAGCCTGTAGACCAGATAAAGAAAGATGTTCACCCTATGAAGGCATCCGCTCCCAAAGTACCTGTTGAGAAAGGTAGACCTAGTGGTGTTTCCAAGAATACTCCAGTTGCAAACTATCCAGAGAAAGAGAATACATCTCCGATTGTAACGAAGTCGACTCAAAATGGTAAATTCCCACCTAAGAATGGAAAAGCCGGTATGTTTACTCTGCCCTACCCTGTTTATAACATTGATTACAATATTGTGGATGATCTTAATAAATCTTGAGCTAATATCACATACTTCGATTTGTTGAAGTTAACGCAACAAAGAAATTTTCTGTTGAAAGCTATGAATGAATGGGATTGCAAAAACCCCACCATCCCGAGTAGCCAAACCAAGAAGTCAGTGTCCAGACCTGTCAGTAGCTCCAGTACAAACCAAACCCCATCAGCTATGGAAGCCACTCTATCCAAAATGAATCAAACCCCCCAAGATGTCAGTGCGGCCATGATAGGAAGGAAATTGAAATCCATGACTCTCCCTTTCCTTATCACATTTGAAATATTCAACATGAACGTCCATAATTACTCGGTAGACTCAGATGCCTTGTCCATTGTGATGCCTTACACTGTTGCTAAAATACTTCATGTGATACCTGAGAAAACTGGAACTCGAATTATGCAATTGGACAAGACAAATGTGAAAGTAATTGGAGAATTGAAAGATGTGTTGATTTAGATGACTACTAAACCACAATACACACAAGTCATTGATATAGTTGTAGTCAACATACCCTAGGCTTATGGAATGCTGCTTAGTAGGGACTGGTCATCAAAACTAAATGGATATTTCTCAACTGATTGGTCCCATCTCTTGCTGCCTCAAAAGGGGAAAGGTGATATGCTGAGGGTTGATCGAGAAAGATACATGAAGTATGTGGTGAAGAAACTAAATGGCCCCAATGAACCTATAATGTTTACCAACTCTATCCTTGGGAATTATAGTTTCGACATTTGTGCCATCAAAACCTGTTTTGGAGAATTCCATGTAGAGACAGTTGAAGAAACTATGACAAACACATAGTTGGAAGCTCTCCCTTGCAATCCAACTAATGAATTATCCTGTATTATAGTAGAAAATAGGACTAATTTCATAGAAAGAAGTTCAATTGATGCAACATTAGATTCTATTATTTGGACACTCTATTTTGATGGCTCTAACTGCCTTGAAGGTGTAGGTGCTGGGAGCACTCTCATTGACCTACAAGGGAACCAACATCCGATGGCCAGCCAGTTGGAGTTCGCGTGCATGAACACCACGATAGAATATGAAGGCTTGCTGTAGGGCCTGAATAAAGCCATTGATGTGAAGGTAAAAAATATTAAAGTTTTTGGTGACTCACATATAATTGTTGACCAGGTAAGGAAAAGGATACATTGCAATTCACCACACCTGGTAATATACCAACATGAGGTATGGAGCTTAATTGACAGTTCTAATTCTTTTAATATCACATACATAGCTCGAGGGGAAAACCAAGATGCCGATTTGATGGCTAGTATGGCTTCAAAAATTTTGCGTGATCTTAGATTAAACAAGAATAAATATTATGTTGAATTGATTTTCAGACCATCCATGCCTGATAACATCTCAAGTTGGCAGGTGTTCGAAGATGACGAGCAAATCCTTGAGTTCCTACACTATGAGAAGACATTCAAAAATGCAGTCATTGATGAAAAGGAGCATGACAGGCTTATGAATGAGAGGGAAGATGAAGAAAATGATCAGTCCAATATAATTCCCAAGCTAGTTGTCAAGATGGAGCACTTGTATGACCTGCATGATAAATTCATGAAGTCGACTAACTGAAAAACGCATAGCTCATCCATGAAGTATGAATCGGTTGACCTTGGAACCAAATAAGACCCAAAAATTGTTAATTTGGGCTTAGGATGCTCTCCACAAGAAAGGGATACGTTTGTTAAGCTGTTTAAAGAGTACAAGGATGTCTTTGCATGGACCTATGACGACTTAAAAACCTTTGATACCAGCGTTATGCAGCATGTGATTCTGTTGGAGAAGGATGTTAGGCCATACCAACAAAAGCTTTGCAAGATACATCCAATCCTGGAACCGCTGGTGAAGAAAGAACTAAACAAAACGCTGGATGCCAAAATCATTTTTCCTGTCAGGCACACCTGCTAGGTAGCCAATCTCATGCCAATAAGAAATAAAAATGGAGACGTCAGGTTGTGTGTCGATTTCAGAAACCTGAACAAAGCATCACAGAAAGATAAATATCCAGTCCCTTCTATGGAACACATTCTTCAGTGCGTTTCTAGGTCTGAAATGTTGTCCCCATTGGATGATTTTTCAGGATATAATCAAATGTTGGTGGTGAATGGAGATCAGCTCAAGACAACCTTCAACACTAAATGGGGTACTTACACATATCATAAAATGCCTTTTGGACTTATTAATGCGGGCACAACATTCCAGAGAGCTATGGACATAACTTTCCGAGGATTGATTAACATATCAGTAGTAGTGTACATGGATGACATTACTGTGTATTTGTATCACAAAAGGGATCATATCTACCACCTGAAACAAATTTTTGAAAGATGTCGAAGGTATGGAATATCGTTGAATCCCAAGAAGAGCATTTTCGTAGTTATAGAAGGGAAGCTATTGGGTCATATCCTCTCTTAAGAAGGGATTATTATTGATCGTGAAAGAATAGAGACTATCATGAGAATACAACCCCCATCAAATAAAAAGGCAATGTAATCTTTCTTCGGGAAGATTAATTTCGTTAGGAAATTCGTCTCAGGTTTCACAAAAACAGTGCATCCCATGCAGTTAATGATGAAGAAAGACGTTGTGTATAAGTGGAGCAATGAAGCCAAGAAGTCATTTCAGTGAATTAAGGAGGCCACTGCAGAAGCTCCTGCACTGGTCAACCCAAATTTTGACAAGGCATTCTTCTTGTACACTTTCGCTTCTGATGTTTCATATGCCGTAATCCTCACCCAGAAAAATGATGATGGCCATGAAGTCCCTATTTCTTATATGAGCTCTAATTCTCAGGGTGCTGAACTGAACTACCCAGATGTGGAGAAACAAGGCATTGTGGTTTTTAAAGCCATAAAACAATTCTTCACTTATTTATTAAAGGTTAGGACTAAAGTAATTGTCCCCCACCCAGTCGTAAGAGCCCTCTTCATGCAGAAATAAATGGGTGAACAGAGAGGGAATTTGATAACTGCACTTCAATAATTCGACCTCAAGATTAAGACGACAAAGATAGTTCGAGGGTAGGGATTGTGTAGGCTAGCAGCAGAAGCCTAGGCAGATAAAGAAGGGGCGTCCAAAGAACTAGAAGTGCAGAGCATGCAAAATTCACAAGTAGAATTCAGGGAGGAGCCCCTATGGATTAATGAGACACTGATGTATGAGCGCGAAATGTCAAAAGCTCTTGTGGATCCTGAGTTGTGGTATTATGACATACGCTTTTATCTAACACGAGGAGCATGTCCTGAACACATGGATGAACATGAAGGAGAGTGCTTAGAGTAAAATATAATCAATATCACTTCGCCAATGGCACATTATATAAAAAAAATTATGATGGAGTGTGGCTGAGATGTTTGGAGAAGGATTGTGCCAATCACGTCTTGAAAGAAATGCATGACCGCCCAACAAGTGGTCACTATGGAGGAGAGACCACTGCTCACAAAATATTAAGGGTTGGATATTATTGGCCCATTGATGAGCCCCGAATTGGGTAACTTATTGGGCTCATTTTGCCTAATTGTCCTTGTTCAATCCTCCATTTTTCATAGATTATGCATGTTTTTTAGTATGTTTATGTTATTTGAACGAATAAGGGTGGTCACTCTACCTAGGAGGCTAATACGTGGTTAATTCAGGTTTTTTGGAAAAATGTTGGAGCAAAACCAAGCAATCATGGGATAGGTGACAGTCAAGCTTGAAGTGAGGATTCGTATGGGGGTTGCCTCTGACATTAAATGGCCCTTCCTCGAGATCTCCACCCTCAACTCCGAGCTCATAGGCCACCAAAACGGATCCTAAAGGCAACCAAGCAGATTTGGGAAGAGTGACTATTTACTAGCAGTTGGGACAGCCAAGTCCCTTGAATTTAGGAGGCCCGCTAGGCCCCTCATAATGTATAAATAAGAAGGCCTTAACCTTCATAGTTTACTTTTGGAACTGTTGTATTTTTTTCACTATATTGCTGTCACTTTCAGCTCGTTTTCTTGTAGCCACTGTGGTATAACTTTCTGGTGATGACTATTTTTTGATAATGACAAGTAGTTCTATTTGGCATCATCTTTGAGTTCTTTATAGGAGCCGTAGCTCTTAGGGTTGGGCCCAACCTGAAAGCCAAGGCCTCCTTTATGTATCATTATTTGTCTTTTATGCATTTGCAAAATCATTTCTGTTAGGTAGATTAAATTGTGCTGATTAACTAGGTCACTGTTGATGGTTAGAAAGGCTTTTGATGTTCATATTAAGTTGGTAGGATATCAACAGGGAAAAAGCTTCAGAAAAAGGCCAACGAGCACCTTTGATTTCACCTCTCCCTCATAGGATCAGGGGCTGGGATTAAAGCGACCTTGCTGCCCAAAAAAAAAACACTATTTTTGCTTTGCCATGCAATCACTAGTGTACGATTTTCGTTTACAGAAGTTGGTTACATGTTCAGATATTTGAATGCTTCGTTTCATAGTTAATATACATGGCTTCCTTGCAAATAAGGCTTCTAATCATTCTCTTTACTGTTAGCTAGATCAGATTAGGTTGGCATAACTAGGTCTTTGATTTCTTGCAAGTCTTTATTGGTTCAGTTGGAAATATAAATTGCAGAGCACCTGTACCACTTCTCCATCCACCCAAACTCCATTATACCCATCTGCTCCATCCCCTAACTTGGTTTCTTGCCTCACGTTTGTCATTTTTCCCACATAACCCTACCTTTTTGCGCAACATTGCTTCAGCCCTCTTTGAACAAATTCAGCCATCTACATCTTCTCTTAACTCCATCCACCAGTCCCTGGACCACCTCAAACCCTATCCTACCTCCATACCCACTCCTTCATCTTTCTTCAGCCATCCATCCTCCAAAATCCCATTTCTGAACATCCTATAGAAAATTGCAGAACATCCTGTAGAAATTCCAGAACATCCTGTAGAACCCTTGCAGACTTCTTGTAGAAGCTCACAAATGAGGTTTCTTGATAGCCAAACTCTGTGAAACTCTCTGGAAGGGTGTTAGGGACCCCTTAGGCCCTCTCTGAACCTTCTCGACCTCTTCCAAGCATTTCCTCTCGCCGATCCACCTCTGCACAGTCAAGAACAGTGAAAGCACATGCATGATAATTATGACAACTTATTCAAAAATACAAAAATATGTTTTCTTTAGATAGAAGTAGTTTAGACACATGTATTTTACCTTCCTAGAAGTAATGGCATCTCTTTCAGTAGCTTGCATCCTCTTCTTCGCATTAGTAGGACTAGCTAGTCAGATTAGGGTTTGCTAGGGTTTGCGCTTTCTTTCAGCTTTTTAGTTTCTTTTTGCAAGCAGATTAGCTTCCTTTGAGTTAGCTTCCATCCATCAGTTAATAAGCTTCTTCTCAAAGCTCATAGAAGTTGGCTTGAGCCCCTAACGGACTTGTGCTAACTGACGAAGTGACAGCTGCGGCAAGAGCTAGTACTTGTGCATACAACACCGTCGCTTCCAAGTTTGTTACGAACTACCGGGTTGATAAAAGTAAAGAAGGGAGTCCCAGGAGTTGCAGCATTATTGCTGAAATACTGGAGCCCACCATCCTCTTTTTGGCACCGTTTCCGGGGAAGCATCAGAGTATTTGTGATTGCTGCTTTTCTTCTATTTTCTACTACAACCTTCTTCTAAGTAGTTTATTTCATTTCCATTATGTAATTTCATTTCCGCAAAATTAGAGTAGACATTTCCTGCTTTCATAGATTAGCATTTCAGTTCCGCAATTTCAATTTTGCAAGCGTAGATTAGCATTTCAATTTCGCAATTTCAATTCTGCAAGCGTAGCTTAGCATTTCATTCCTGCAATTTCATTTCAGCAAGATAGTTAGTTGCAGTTCAATCTATTTTAGTTTTGCAGGTACAAGCAGAAAAAGCAAAAGCAACCAAAAATCTTTCCATTTCATGCCTCGTAGGAACAGAGATAAAACCAGAAAATTCCTAACCAACACCTCCACCACATCACTGAGTCAACCTTCTCCCTTCTTTGGTAACAGTGATCTAGAAGAACCTATAGGTGAACCTCTAGAGATATATGAATATCTTATAACATAAGAAGAGCTAGAGAACATTCCATCTGAGGCCATGGCTGAAAACATAAATGGTAGAAGAGAAGATGAGAGAATAGAAGGTGCCTTCCCCATCCGAGAGACCAATGGGGACATGAAAATGAAAAACATAAGTCCCTCAGCCTTACCTCACTTCCATGGATTGACTACTGAAGACCCTGATACCTTCATGTTTGAGTTTGCTGTCCTTTGTTGAACTTACGACTATGCTGAGGACGAGCAAAAGTTGAAACTCTTTCCCTCTACCCTCAAGGATGCAGCATTACGCTAGTTCATGGGGTTACCTGGAAACAGTATCACCACTTGGGCTCAGATGTAGCAAGCTTTTAACACCAAATACTGGGACTACTGTAGGTCCAAGGAAACCAAGGGAGAGATCTTTCGGATGACCATGGGAAGTGATGAGTCTTTAGAAGATTACGAGGAAAGGTTCCAACTTAGTTATAAACGGGCCAGGTGCACACTTGACCCGAAATCTCTGAAGTTGGTTCTACTCCGAGGAGTCCCTGAAGACCTTCTAGGTACCCTTCACATGCTGGCTGGAGGGGACATCTACCAACTACCTTATGAGGACATAAAGACTGTGTTTAGAAACCATTCTAGGGCAGCCTAGAAGAGAGGTAGGGGGAATCCACTTTCAGCTAGTACCAACTTCTCCAAGCACGAGTTTGCTAATCAGATGGAAGACCTCAAAAGTGAGATGAGACAGACTATTTCCATGCAACTTGATACCTTCCGAATTTAGCAAAAGAAAGAGGAAGCTGAGAGGGCTTTGGCCATTTTTTGTCCCAGATGCACAAGGAAGCACCCTAAGAATGAGTGTCCATTGCACTCAGTAGAGGTATGTTTCATTTGTGAGGAATACCACCCCACCAACCAATGCCCTACCTTGCCCGGATTCAAAGCCATGTACCTAGGGATTGAGGCGGCTACTGAACCTCTCTACTTCCTCAACCAAAGGAGGCCACATGGGCCCAGACCTTACCAGTAGGGGATGCAAGGGACATCCCAAGCTTATTATAACCCCA
>APFE030695554.1:306438-527715 GCA_000404065.3 Pinus taeda | reverse complement strand
AGCTGATTTCCTCTCAAGAATGCCAAAGCCAGTCGATGCAGCAACAATTGAAGATCAGTTTCCGGATGAGCATCTCTTTGTTGTTGGTGTTCAAACACCCTAGTATGCTGATGTCGTCAATCACCTAGCAGTAGCTAAGTTACCAAAGCATCTAACCCTAATGAGCGGAAACAGATTGTCCAGCGAAGTACGAGATTTTCCTGGATTGGGGGCTATTTGTTTCACACAGGGGCAGACATGCAAATCAGGAGATGCGTTCAACAAGATGAAATTTTTGATATATTGAAAGCATGTCATGACCAACCATGTGGTGGACATTTTGCTGATTGCAGGACTGCACATAAAGTGTTACATACAGGGTATTATTGGCCCACAATTTTTAAAGATGCAAAGAAATTTGTCCAAGCATGTGATAGTTGCCAGAGGGAGGGACGCCCGAGTCACTCAGATGAGATGCCCTTGAAACCACAGTTAGTCATCGAACCATTTGAGCGATGGGCCCTTGATTTTGTGGGGCCAATCAACCCACCATCAAACCAAAAAACATACATTCTAGTGGAAACAGAATAAGTCACCAAGTGGGTTGAAGCAGAAGCCTTGCCCAGAGCTACAGAAGAATCTATTATACAGTTCCTGCTCCATCTATTTGTGCACTATGGCCTCCCTAGAGAGATAATCACAGATGGAGGGCCACAGTTTGCTGGAAATAGAATAGCGACAACACTCAACAATTATCATGTTCAGCACAAAATGACCATCCCATATCACCCACAGGCAAATGGGCAAGTAGAAAGCAGCAACAAGATAATAGAAACAATTCTAACTAAAATAGTTGCATCACATAGACGCAATTGGGCTACTAGACTACCAGAAGCACTGTGGGCTTATAGAACAACATGGAGAAGCACCACTGGCCACTCACCTTACCAGCTTATGTTTGGAAAACAACCTATCTTTCCTATAGAATTTGAAATCTAGACATTACGTACAGCACAAGAAATGGGGTTAGACTTAACCAAGGCTCAAAGTAATCGATTGCAACAGATTAATGAGCTGGATGAAATTAGACTCTCTGCACTTCAACATACTACCCTGATACAATAGCAAAGAGCTAAGTGGCATGATGCTCTCATAAAAAATAGAGTCTTCCATAAAGGAGATTGGGCTCTTTTATATGACTCTAGATTTTAGGACTTCCCCGGGAAACTTCAGAATCGTTGGTTGGGACCATATGAAATTCAGAAAGTACATGACAATGGTACCCTCACACTGATTACCATTGGTGGTTCTGGGTATACCTTTAAGGCAAATGGCCATTGAGTCTGTCTCTATCGCAAACCACTTACTCGGGAGTCCTTCTGCTAGTAATTACGCCAAGATTCAGATAAGGAGATCTTACTGGAGGAAGACAAGTCTCCTCCACCAGTAGCTCACTAAGAATTTTACTTCTCCTTACAATTTGTATATAACTATTAGAATTATGTTTGTACATATTTTTTCAGCATGTTGTGATTTTTGTTGTTCCTTTTCCAAAAGGAACAACACTTGTGATTTTTGTTGTTCCTTTTCCAAAAGGAACAACACTTTTGATTTTTGCTCTTCCTTTTCCAAAAGGAACAACACTTTTGATTTTTGTTGTTCCTTTTCCAAAAGGATCAACACTTGTGATTTTTGTTGTTCTTTTCCCAAAAGGAACAACACTCCTGATTTTTGCTGTTCCTTTTTCAAAAGGAACAACACTCCTGATTTTTGCTGTTCCTTTTCTAAAAGGAACAACACTTGAGTATTTTTGTTGTTCCTTTTTCAAAAAGAACAACATTTGTGTGTTTTTTTTGTCTCCACAAGCAATCATCACTGTTTTATTTCTGAAGGAATGACACTTGTTTGATTTTACTGAACGACACCAATGATTCCCACTGCTCCTTTTTCCAAACGAGCAACCATTGTTGTGCCCTTCCTTGAAAAAGCACTACTCATAATATTTGAAACAACTTGTTCCTTCTCAAGGATGCGGAATGTTGATGATCTTTCGAGTCTTTTTGAACACAACTATCTACTTATGTGATGAAAAAAAAGCACAGTATACAAAAATCGGTAAATCACAAATCGCTATCCTTATAAGTAACTGCCCTGAATTGGTGAAAGGACGTAAGGAAAAGTTATGCTTATTTATCACCTTTTGTTGCCATTGTTCCATTAACTCTGTTTTGATTGGTTATCTCTATCATGCTGATTCTTTTATCTATTTTTATCATTCGTCAATAAGATCAAAGAGTCTATACCTTCCTATTGGGATTTTATGACTTCTTCCACCATTCCTACTCTTAAGGAGTGTCGAACCACCCTTTGTGTATAAATAGGAAAGGTTCTCTATTAAAAACAAGAAAAAAAAACAAATAAGCAAAGCAGTTTTGTCAAAATTGCAGGATAGGGAGTCTCATTACGAGCTGGCCTACCATGATCATTAGGATGGAAGTGAAGTGGCATTCCCATTAGGGCCACCACACTTGGGAAATGGTCCAGGAGGTATATCAAAATAAATAAATAACCCTTGGAACAGTAGGTCTCACCACGAGCCGGCCTGCCCACTATTCGCTCCTTCCTCGTGAATGGCACTATGACTAACTGGTTACCAAGCCTGTATAGTGGCCTACAGTTTTGACATCATATAACACTTCCTCGCATACACAAAGGACTATGGTTCCAGGGGTGAAATAAACAACTTTGCCAAGGTTATGGACACCAGTCGGAAGCAGAGCTCTGTTAATGGTATTGAAGTCGTAACCTTTACACCAATGGGTAAGGAAATTAGAATCTTTGTATCTTATAACGTGATAATTTAATTACCCAACCATATACCGCATGACTATTTATTACCACCAATCATTACGGAGCTAGTGACAGTGACCACATGGGGCTTTCTCATTATGGAAAATGTCTATTCCTGAACTTCCATCAACTCACCGCAGTCGCTTACATATTTAAAGCGATTTAAATTTTCACCTCGATTCCAGTAATATGCTGTTTTTGCGGACATGGCATATTTTCATAAGCTGTTCCATAAAGGCCTCGCGGACGAAGTAGATGCTGCTCTTTTATTTGACAGCTGGGATAGCCTATCATATTGCGGGGGGGGGGAGTAACCTCATTATTCCCCAGAATACGTGTCAGCCCGTTATTCGAGAAGATCTTTTACTCAAGCACAACATGGCTCAACGGTATGATCATTTTCCATTTTTGTTTTCTTCTGCAAGAATCGTTGTTCGAAGTTATTCCCATCCCATACGCCACTGCATTTAAATTTGAACGAGAAACACGCCACCAGCTTCTCTGCGTCTTAACGAACTGCTATTGTTCCTTTGAGAATTCGGAAGTGAAGCCATGGGTGGAAGGTCAATCCGCAGAGAACCACAAACATTGACTGTTTCAGCTGTAGCTCGAAGAATTCTGAAGAAAGCAGGATGGTTCACCTACCTCAACCGCCTGAAGGAGTCTAATGAAACTGTGGCGAAGGAATTTTTACAAAACCTGCAAGAAGAACACTCCACAATCAGAGGAAAACGAATAGAGGTCACAGACGATATAATAACAAAAGTCACAGGATTACCGGCGACAGGACCAATATGGACAATAAAAAAGGAAAGGTTGCAGAAGATTGTGGAAATCTTTCAGGACGAAGGCCAGAGTTTAACAGTTCGAGGAAAGGGGGTGCTACCAGCAACGCTAGGAGAGACATGGGCGGAATTGGCGAAAATTTTCCAAAGCTACATTACTTGTGACGGCAGAAAAGACGTGGTAAGACCACGACATCTAAAACTCTTAGCTGTCTTAAAAAAAAAATGTTCCGTGAATTTACCTGCATTGCTTAATTCACTATTGCATGATGTGGCGCGAAGTATGAAAAAGGCACATCACAAAGAATCTGTGGTTAGCCACCACGGATTAATTCTCTTGATAATAAACCATAGTCTTACCCAGCAGTAGAGCAGCTGGGAAGAACTAATTGATATTATTAATGAAAGGACGGCCACATCTGGACGCCCATAAAAACGAAAACAAATTGATAGCACATCCCAACGCCCTGAGAAACGAAAGAAGGACACTTGCACAGAAGTGCAAGCTAAAAAACAAGCTGAAAAGCAACTTGAGAAACAACCTGACGTTGGTACATCTGAACAACCAGCAAAACGTAGAAAGTCGGCACGGCTTGCAGGGATACAAGTAGAGCTAAAGAAACCCCGGGCTCGCACGAGCCAAGCGATAGAGATTATAGATGAGCAATCGGCAGAGACAGATACAGAAGAAGAAAGTAACAAGGACGTAGAACAGTCCACAGGGTCAGATGCGGAAGAAGAAAACAACAGAGAAACAGAGCAGTCTGTCGAAGAAGAGACAGAAGAGGAAGACGAAGAACAGTCAGTGGAAACAGAAATAGGAGGAGAAGAAGAACAGGATGAAGAAGAAGGAGATGAGAAAGAAGAGGTTGAGCGGCCCGAGCAGGAGGAAGGAATGGAACAACAGGGGGAAGGCCAGTACAGAACCCGATAGGGGAAGATGAATTGGCCAATATTATGGCCAATATGGGCGAGTATGGCCAACCCCTGAGTCCATCCAACCTCCAGGCCGAAGAAGAAACCCAGGGAAAAGATGCACCCAAGGAAGTGCATGCGGAAGAAGCAGAAATAGAAATTTCACCCGTCCATGATGAGAAGGAAACAGAGAATATCAGGCAGGAACACCCCGTTCCTAGTCAGAAGGCACCAGAGGAGAATCCAAAGGAAATAAGGGCAGAGGAAGAATTGGCCCAAGAAACAACAGAGCCAAGAAAGGTTCTTACCCTGGATCAACCACCTCAAGAAGAAAATCCGGAAATTAGTCACACTCCAACCCACGACAAACAGTCAACTATTCTTTCTGAGAAATTGATGGAAATAAGGGAATTGCAAAAGGAAAAAGGGACACTGTTAAACGTGATAGTCAGGCTTCGCCAGCAGATTAGGCTTCTAAAAGCAAGACAAAGGGGGGTAGGGACCTCAACAAGAAAAAATTTGGCCACGCCAATAAGACCCCGTAAGAATAAGAGGCGAAGAACCGGGAGCCGTTCCACTACCCAAAACCCTGACAGAAGCCAAACTGCAGTTCCTAATGAAGCAGAAAGACAAACTACTATTCCTAATGAAGTAGAAAGACAAACTGTTGTTCCAATTGAAACAGAAGAACAGACTATTGTTCCATTTGAAAAGGAACAGCAGTGGGCTGGAGTTCGTGTTAAAATTGAAAAAGATGATAAGGTGATTCAGACGGAGGCACCACCTTTAGGGGTAATAAGGGTTATGAATTCAAAACAGCATAATAAGAAATTCCAAGTAAAACTCCCAGCCTCCACAGATGCAAGGAAAAAGGACCCAAAAACAAGAACCCTTCACCATCATTTGATGCAGGCCCAGCAAGAAGTAGAAAAGCTCAGGGAACAAACGGTCCCCCATGAAAAGTATGAGGAATTACAGCAACAGTTAAGGAATGTCAACCTGTCAGAAAGCAAAGCCTTCGAAGGATGGCGGAAGGAGCAAGAGAAATTTGCCAAGGTAACCCGTAGTTATTCAACAAATGGATATCTTGTGTGCTCTGTACAATGACGCCCTAGCATGTAGAGCCCCTGCCAAAAATTATGCCATGTTTCTAATGGAAAGATACTTTTAGTTGAAAATTAAGGCCGTTAGGGCAGGTGCTCCTATAGAAATTAACACTATAGATGATTTTATAAACTGCTGTAAGCAGTATGGGGTAAAAGTACAAAGGTTATTGTGTGAATTTTATCTGCATAACCTTGTACTAGAACAAGAGACCAAGCTAAACCCTGGCCCTTTTATTGGAGACATTCAATTACAGGCATTCATTTCATTTGCAGTCAATCAAATTAAATGGCTCAAAGCCTACAATGCATTTCAGAGACAAGAAAACGGATTAGAGCTATGGGTAAGAGCTGAGCCTAGAGACCCGGAACAGTTATGGAGAAGTCATAGAAATCTAATGAGGACTCCAAGGGTGATTGAAGCACTAGGACCCATGCATGAATCAATCATTCGACAAGGGCTTGAAGTCTTTGCTTCTATCAAAGACCCTGCCATTGAAGCAGCTAAATTTCGATACCAAGTATCTAATCCGAACATTCAGCTCAGAGAGCCATTTAAGTATGAAAATTTCAAGCTTGTTGCTAATCGATTCCCCCTCTATGGTGAAATTGTTTTGAGGGCGGGGCCATCCTGGTTAGGGTATAGGTTCCAGAGTCCAATCATTTGGCATCCTGCACCTGGATACCAAGCCCTGTATGAGATGCCCGAGGGCCAGACGAGCCATTTCTTTGATCATCTAGTTTCGCATCATGGGTGTAGGTCCCCACACGAGATTCCATCTCGAGCCTACTCCCTCACTACTCTGCATGTCAACTATAATGTTTTCATGAGGCCATGTAAAAGGGTAAGCTGGGGGGTGTGTGGAGTACCAAGAAAGGTATGTTTTGATGGTCATTTTGGTATCTTTTCATAAAAACTCAAAAGCCTTTTGCATAGGAAACTTAGATAATGATAAGAACTTATAACAAAACATGAGAGATTAATAAGAAGCACTGATAAACGTCATTTCTATGTGCAGGAGGGTGGAGAAGCGAAAGGTGGCCATTCCAAAAGTAAAGATAAAGACAAGCTAACTACTGTCCCTTTGACGGAAGACCGGAAGTGAACCAGATCGACACGGATTAGCCCAAGAAAGGACACAGAGATACTAGCGCGGAACAGAAGAAGGAAGAATTAATGCAGCATTAATGATTCTGCGAATCCCTCAGGATCTTAGATCCCGAGGGATCACTATTTTACCTATTTCTGTATCTAGATGTCTCCGCCATTTCTCCTATAAAAGGGATAGCACTGTTGGTTACGGTGGTGTAATTTTCTTTTAAGAAAGATCTGGACTATGATGTTTATGTTCTGTTGAAGACTTGAGTTCCTATACTTTTATTGTATGCTTTAATACAAACTTGTTCACTTTTTATCTTTGAGCCTGGATCCATCTTAAGCAGTGTAGCCCTGGAGGCTAAGGGCCCAGCCCTGGAGGACACTTGCTCTTGTACTATTACGCATGGTTTCCGTGTGGTTTGTGCATAGAAGTAATCTGGTAATTTGCTATGTTTTGAGAATATTCTATTACATGCTCTGTTGTGATTAAGTCATTTCGTGTTCTTGAACTTTATATCGATGCTATGTTATTTTACCAATTCCTTAAGTATTGATTAATTCCTACAGGACACTATTACTTTACTATAGAACTCTTCATGATTGTGTTTTTCATTATAACAAGTCATCTGGAAAAGTCTGTTTCACATGGTTATCGAATGTGACTATTCCTTATTATGAGATGAAGTCGTATGTGTTTTAACGGAAGCAGATTAAGTATGGTGTGTTTCTAAGGTTCTATAGTATTGTTCCATCATGTAAGATTGAGCGATTGGTGTTTTGATTGGCATGGTTAAATAGAGTTGCAGATTAAAGAACTTGGTTATTACTTATTTCGATTGCTATTCTATTCTTGAACTGCTGTTCCATTTACTTGTTGTTCCATTTATCTGTTGTTCCATTTATTTGTTGTTCCATTTATTTTCTATTCCATATCAATTTGCTGTTCCATTTCCAGATTGCTAATTTGTTGTTTCTTGAGGAAAGACTTAGGCTTTAGTGGACCCCATTAGCTGCTACTTGGTCCCTAGACCTCTGATCTGCTCCCATCAGCTATGAAAGGGATGTGTTATTGCTACCAAACCCTTGGTTGATGTGCTGTTCCATTTCATTGTCATTTCTTTTATCTGTTGTTTCATTGCTAATCATTAAGAACGATCCCAGGCTGTAGCGAGTCCAGCATCTGCTATTTTGCTCCCAGACCTCTGATCTATTCTCATCAGTTATGAAAAGGATGGGTTATTGCTGCCGAACCTTTGGCTAATGTAATACTTGGTGTGATTTGGTCTTTTGAAGTAGTTAAGTTGTAGATCTGCATTAATTTACTTGCGTAGCTTTTAAATAGCTGTACTACAAGCATTACTCTCGCAAATGCTAGCCTCGGACTGAGACACCCTTTGAAATAACCAAATGATCCCGGATTGACATATTAATGTGAGGTAACTAGAGGTGAAAGAGACCCTTTTTATAGCTCTAAATTTTGGCGCCGATGCCGGGGAAGGAGTGTAGCCATTTGTCCTTTCCAGGGTAGTGTACGAATCTGCTAGGGAAGAATTGGGTTTTGAAAACGGAAGGTAAGAACCTACGTGCGGAGCATGTAAAAGCCCTGATCCTTTGCCCACTTTCCTGCAGATTTGTTGTTATCTGATTAAAACTTGGTAGTTAAATTGAGTGCATGACTAAGCAGAAAAAGATAGAGAAAAATCCCAAAGGGAAAGAAAGTCTCTTTTGGAAATGATACTCCAGCAGCCATAAAAGGAAAAGGCATTGCACAGTTAAAAGAGGATGTCAAGGTAGGAAATGTTTTGTATGTTGATGGTTTGAGACATAATTTATTAAGTGTCAGTCAGATGTGCGATAATGGGACCGAGGTGATATTTCGATCAGATGGATGTAGGATTCATGATCTTGATACAGGAAGAACAGTAATCAAAGGCAAAAGAACTCCAAACAATCTATACATATTTGAAGAAGGAGAACAACAATGTTATTTAAGAAAGAATGATGAACACTGGTTATGGCACCGGAGGTTAAGACATCTAAGTTTTCCTCAAATAAGGAAAGCATGCAAGTATCAGGCAGTTCGTGGTCTTCCAGACATCAAAGTTCTAGACAACACCATACGCAAATCATATCAGTTTGGAAAACAAACCAGAACTAACTTTCCAGAGAAGGAAGGATCATCTAGCATGCCTCTTGAGCTAGTACATACAGATACATGCGGTCCATTCAGGAAAAGAACACCTCGAGGAGAAGAATACTTGATATTATTCATTGAACGATTTCTCCAGGTTTATCTGGTTAGGACTTAATGAAGCACAAAGATGATGCATTAGATTCAAATCTTCAAAGCTTGGTTGAAATGAATCAGGTCACAAAATTAGTGCCTCAGATCCGACAGAGTGGGGAGTTACCTCAAATGAATTTTTCGATTTCTGTGAAGAACGAACATGGGATAAGAAGAGAATTCTCTATAGCTAGAACTCCTCAACAAAATGGAGTTGTGGAAAGAATGAACAGAACAGTCCAACAAATGGCTCGTGCTATGCTTGATGAGTCTGGAACTCCCGCAACCTTCTGGGGTGTTGCTCATGCTACGGTAATTATTCTCAACAAAACTAATGTCAGAGTAAACGGCACTCAAACTCCGCATGAGCTTTGGTATGGTGAGACTCCTTCGGTAAAGCACTTCAAAATTTTTGGGAGCAAATGCTATATTAAGAATACTGATGAACATCTTCGCAAATTTGAACCCAGAGCAGATGAAGGCATTCTCCTTGGATATTCCCCCTACAACAAAGCATATAAGTGCTATAATAAAAGACTTGGAAGAATTGTTGACAGCATTGATGTGGTGATTGATGAAAAAGGATACATCCCTAGGGAAGTAAATCATGAAGATATTGAAGAAGATGAAGACTACTCTCCAAATCAGACATATGATGAAGAAGAACCTCAAGAGGCACCAGAGGAACATATAAGGATAGGAGAGAAGACTCCATCTAGGTATGTTCAAAAGAATCATCCGAAATCTCAGATTTTGGGGCAAAAGGAAGCAGGTGTACAAACAAGAAGAACAATTGCAGAAGCTTCAAGCTATTTAGCATTACTCTCCTCTACTGAACCACAAAATGTAAAAGAGGCATGCAAAGATGAACGTTGGGTCAAAGAAATGGATGAAGAACTTGAGCAAATTGAAAAGAACAACACTTGGGAACTGGTTCCTAGACCAAAGTATAAGAATGTTATCGGAACAAAATGGGTCTTCAAAAATAAATTGAATGAAAATGGAGAAGTAAATAGAAACAAGGCCAGACTTGTTTGTAAACGGTATGCGCAGCAAGAAGGAATAGACTTTGAAGAAACCTTTGCTCCTGTTGCAAGACTTGAGGCCATCCGAATGTTCCTTGCTCTCTCAAGTTTTCAAAACTTCAAAGTATTTCAAATGGACGTGAAATCAGCCTTTCTGAATGGAGACTTGGAAGAAGAGGTATACATTGAACAACCAGATGGGTTCATTCTTGGAAATGATCCAAATCTTGTATGCAGATTGAAAAAGGCTCTCTATGGGCTCAAACAAGCTCCAAGGGCTTGGTACTATCGTTTGGATAAATATCTTCATCAACAAGGTTTTTCAAAAGGATTAGCAGATAGCAATCTTTATATAAAAGTTGAAAATGACAAATTGCTAATACTTGTTGTGTATGTAGATGACATTATTTTGGCAGCAATGAAGAAGAGATGAGTCAAAGCTTTGCCTTGGTCATGCAGAAAGAATTTGAAATGTCCTTGCTGGGAGAACTGACATATTTCCTTGGTTTGCAAATCCAACAAAAGGAAGGAGGAATCTTCTTATCTCAAACCAAGTATCTCAAGCAGATTTTGAAGAAATATGGCTTAGAAGATGCAAAACCAGTATGTACTCCCATGGTTACAGGATGCAGTCTCAGTGCAAATGATGAATCAGCAGCTGTACATCAACCAACCTACAGGTCTATGATTGGAAGTTTACTTTATTTGACAGGTACCCAACGAGACATCATGCATGCAGTGGGAATAGTTGGGAGATTTCAGGCAAATCCAAAGGAAACCCATCTTCAAGCAGTGAAGGATTTTCAAATATCTTCAAGGGACTCAAAACTATGGCTTATGGTATCCTAGAGATACAGATCTCACACTTCATGCTTATACAGATGCAGATTGGGCCGGAAGCGTGGATGACAGGAAGAGCACAAGTGGTGGAGCATTCTTTATGGGTTCCAGATTAGTATCCTGGTTCAGCAAAAAACAAAGTTTGATTGCCTTACCTACAGCTGAAGCAGAATATGTGGCAGCTGCATCTTTCTACACTCAACTCCTTTGGATGATGCAGACCTTGTAGGATTTTCAAATCACTTGTACACCACCTATCCCCATCTTATGTGATAATACAAGTGCAATCATCATTTCAAAAAATCTTGTCATGCATTCAAAGACCAAGCATATACCGATCAAGTATCACTTTCTTCGGGAACAAGTGTTGGAACAAAGGGTCAAATTGGAGTATGTTCCTTCTAAGGAACAAGTTGCTGACATTTTCACCAAACCACTGCCTAGGGAGACTTTTGAATATCTCAAACAGAAGCTGGGAGTTGCAGATATATCATCTTGCTGTTAAATCTTCAGAGAAAATTGGGTGTATGAGTGTTGGATAAGGAGTATCCGCGTACATACGCCGGTCGGTACAGAGACAGTCACGTATATGAAGGCTTGATGGATATCAGAAGAAGCAGGCTCTGGTTGAAGATATTTTGATAGGGGTCTGTCAGAGACCATCCGGCACAGTTTCATGGGGAGCAAATAATCTTCTAATTATGCATTGTTGGCATTTGTTTAGAAGCTTTTGGTTCTAGTTCATAGCTGTTGTTGATTTCAGGTAGAACAAAGGCAGAAGGCGAACCAAAGGAAATCTTGGTTGCTGATCTGAATGATCATTGTCAGTTGTTGCTGCTATCATTTGCTGATGTCTTCAATATTCGTCTCTATGTCATGTATCTCTTTCTTATATGGTGTCAAGGTCATGTAACGGCCTATATTGGTTTCCCCACTATGCCTGGGATGAAGATGTAATGTATTTGGTCATCATATGTAAATTTCTGATGTACTCCACTCGGTTGGATGAATGATCCCCACTTGGTTGGGGGATGGATGTATGTACTAAGTCTTATAGTGATAGGAAGGTCTTGTATTATTACACAAGTCTTGGTTCTTCTTCAAGAACATCCTTTTGCAGATATTGCCTACAGTCAGGGGGAGCATGGTCAGCACAGTAGGACAGAAATTTCAGCATGTACTCAGGGGGAGCACAACCCTTTTCCCTTGATGACAAAGGGGGAGAATGATCTTGGATCTTGGATCTTGGTGTTGCCATCAAGTCCAAAGGGGGAGATTGTTGGCATTATGGCACAGGTTTGGAGCTATGGCACAGGTGTTGTCCTTGATGGCAACCTTCTTTGGTAACAGATCTCAGTTCAGGCACTCAGAAAGTAGGAAAAGACATATACGCAAGGTTCATCTAGACTAAGGCGCGTATGCACGCGGGTTATACATTACAAAAGGGCGTATATGTTGGTGATCATCCTTTTGGTCCATGGCAGTTAGATCTTGGAACTTGAACCTATGTTTTGGACCATGGCGTCTCGTCAGATGTGTCGATCCCTAGTTTTGGGTTCATGGTATTGAAATGTTATGGTTTTGGACCATGGTATTGGGAAGGCCTAAGACTATAAAAGAGGAAGGAGATCTTGTGACAAACATCCATCTGAATTATTATTGAAGATCTGACAAAGTGCTAGAGCTGGTATATTGGGTGGTGATGCAGATCTGGATCTGAAGGAAGGAGGAACCTTAGCGCAAAAGGAAGGATAAGGTGTATTCATGGGTCATAATCTTTAAGCCTAAATGGTAGTATCTCTGTATGATTTTGATCTGCTTGATGTGGCGCTTGTCTGATCTATAAGTCTAATAATTAGTGATTGAATATCTGGAAGAGTGTGTTGTTCTTTATAGATCTGTACGCAGGTTCAATAAAGCGAAGGCGCGTATACACGCAGTTTAGGGGAACTAAAGTCGCGTATACGCAGGTTGTTCCATACGCAGATGCGTATGCACGCAAGTTGCAGACTGTTGAAATTGTGTATATGCTTTAAGCTGTGATCTAGCTGTTTCTGCTTATTGCTGCTGTGTTCTGGGTTCTGCTGTGTGGTTTCTGGTATAGTGTTCTGTGTACAGCTGTCAGAGAAGTATCTACTTGTTTCAGATCTAGTTGGTGAAAAGGAGATTGGTTGATTCTTGATGATTGTTTGATGTTCATGGATCCAGTTTGAAAATTGATGAAAAGTGGTCCTTGGAAGAAAGAGAAGGTTGTAGCCTTATGTAGGCCAGCACCTACGTACTAGTATCTTGGCTAGTACAAGAGCTAAGGGGGTTGTAGCTTCCTTCCAAGAAAGCTGGAAAACGAGAGAGAGTTGTAGCTCTCTACAGGTTGCAGCCTGCATACTGGTAAAGGACTGCACCAGTACATTGTAAACAGAAGTTTCTAATTTAAAGAAAGATAGAGACGAATTGCAGCAGGTGGTTTTCACCCACATTGGGTTTCCACCTTATATCTCGTGTTCTTGTGTGTGATTGTCTTTCTGCTCTGTTTTATGGTCTCTGGTTACTGGTTATTTGATGCTGCATCTCAGATTAACAAACATCATCTGAAAGTTTAAGAAAAATAAAAGGTTTTCTCTGTGTACGTTGGTTTACCTCTGAATAAGTGCGTATATACGCGAGTTTAATTAACTGAAGTAGCATATACAATTTGTTTTTTTTGAAAAGGATTATTTTACTTAATAATACTGATTCACCCCCCCTCTCAGTATTATTTTCAACACGAGCCTCACTGTAACACAGTTCGGAACAGTTCAGAGGCATGTAGCCGCACAGCTCTTCTCAGAGATAAGCTACCATCACCCTAGCTGGTTTATTTCCAATTCTGGTTGTAAGCATATTTCAGTATTTTCCATTAATGAAATGAAGTATTATTTCCGCTGCATCTCTTTATTTATGGTTATCGCATCTCTGTATTTATGGTTATCTCTGTAATCTATTGCGTTCCTGTTTAAATCCGGATCAAGCATAAAGGCATGAATGGAGTTAAATTAAGGATAGAGTTGTGGCAGAATGGCAAAGGACAAAGAAACTTTGAAGAAATCTGAAACCACAGCGAAACACTGAAGAAATAGCATAAAAACTTAAGTAAACAGAGTAGCGGAGAAGTGAATAATTGATGCACAGCAACTGTTGGATCTGGAAGATCAATGGTCAAAATTAAATCGTGAGAGTGGAACAAGTAAAATCGCATCACAATACATCAAAGGGAGGAATCAATCTTGAGCAAAATGCGATGTGCGACATGTGATTTAGGAGCAGACCTGACAAACTATATAATGCAACCTAGAACCCATCGGGTCCGTAAGTCTTGTCAAATCAGAACTTTTAAGTGGAAAAGGTTAGGAGCTGAAGGATGGTGCGATAGCCAATAGCCGATAGCGATAAGCGTTGATCGAATTTCGGGCAGATCAGAGATCGAAGGTCAGGTGTTTCAGATATCAGAGCAACAATGCGGAAAGAATTGGTATTAATGGACCCGACGATAAATATGAATGCGGGTGTATAGATTTTGAGATCCGCTTATGTGTTCGGAGCGGATTTTCCTCTGTATTTCCCGTGTATTTCCTATATTGCATTACAGTGTGGTGGAAAGTCTTTTAAGGTTTAAGCGTTATTTAAAAACTTTCGATAGTCGCATATCGAAGTCGGAGGGGTGATAAGAGTTGTATGTGGCGTGCGGAGACTGCAATGAGTGATTACGATAAAGGTGTACTTTGGAAACTATGCAAAGGCTTTAAAAAGGTGGAAAAGGTAAGTTTATGCCATTTATGTGTATTTCTATGTATAATAGAAATAAAGCATCGATTGAAGGTTTGGTGGTTATGTCCACATTAACCAAAGTTTAAAGAAGGGTTTGTTATATATATGCAACAACAATGCTATGAAGGCCTAAAGCGTAGATAAGGATTAAACTAAAGTTTATAAGGGGTGATTGATTTCTGATATAAAGGGAAAATGTGAGTTAAGGGTAAGACTTTATTATTCTATAAATCATTCCGCTTGAGACTATGAAAGGGGGCCTAAAACCTTAGTAAATGAAGATTGAACTCCTTATAGAGTTAAAATACCTGGGACTAATGTGCTTATGCATTGTATATGCATACTGTGGGTGTAAGCAGGGATGAACCTACATCAGGAATACCCAATTGATTTAATTATAGTTTTCCCAAAAACTTCTAAACCCAGACATCTAATAGTTTTAGAGCAACCTTGGCTAGCCACTATTGATGCTATTATTTGGTGCAGAAATGGATAAATGACTATTTCTAATGGATCACAAAATCAGACATTGACCTTTTTCCATCTACCCAATTGGCTGTTGAAATACTTCTTTGGCTGGAGGATCCCTATGGAGAAGAAGACTGTATGCTCCCCTTATTAACTCTAGAATAATTAAGAGCATTTCAAGAATAATCTGAAGACCATGTTTTGCATCAATTCTTGTATGATATTAAATGCATTAATTATCATGTTTCTTTTGATGGCTATCATCATGCTTTCAACAATGAATTTTAGGAAACTTGTCACCCTATTGTATTTGCATCATTTACTATGGAAACCATGGAAGAAAGAAGTGAAGAAACATCTCAACTTGTTGAAATTAGCGCTCCAAAAACATTATACTTTGTGTAGAAATTCTCGTTGTAGATCACTTGATATTGCAATATACTAAAGAAAAATACTTGATCTAATTCTACAAACAAACTTGTGGAAGCTTAATCGATTATGAGGAAGATCAAATAGAACACATATAATAGATGAAGAGAACGCAATCACACATGAACACAGAAGAATACTTTGGGGAAAGCCTCAACTAAAAACTTCAATCTCTGTATTATCATACAAGTGGAAATATCTCCGGATTACACAAAGCTTTAGCTCACAACCTATCCAACTCTCAGTACAATCCCTCAAGATAGCTCACAGACTGAATAGACACAACATATGCCTTCCCTCAACCCTCCAAGCCTCCTATTTCCTGGCGTAGTTTTTCTTGGGATCTAGTGATGCCACCTGTGTGAAGTCTGGCCTCATACAACTCACTAAACTCAGAAATAACTGTGTAATCCTTAAGGAATGAATTCCTTCTGCATGCAAGAGATATCCTCCATGGAATATTCCTGCAACTGATAGTACACTATCCCATCATCTGATCTCAACTGGGTCTCTGAATGAACTGACATGCATGAGTTATTTATGAGAGAATATTCAGTTATCTAAATAGCAGCAGTTACATGCATGCATGCATTAACTAACTCAACTCACAATTAGTTCTACAAACTGTTGGAACTAATCTAACTGGACTTAACTCAGTTAAATGAGCTAAATAATTAGAACTCAAAGTACAACTCATCCTCATCTCCTTAACTAAGGGATAAATTCCTCAATCAATGGAGAAACTGTTGCATGTCTTCACATAGACTTCATGTTTGATTTTCTCTAACTAATTAACTGAAGATGAATTAATTAATTATTTTTCAAACAACTACTAAGAACAAATTTGAATTTTAGTTCTCAGTTTTAGTTCAGGGACTAACTAAAATTGGAATGTATCCTGAAATTCTATTTATAGAAATGTTATTTTTAGCATTTCTATATTTAGCATTTCTTGTTGCTATTTTCAACACTCCCTCTAAACAAGGGATTATCAGTCACCCCAATCCTGTCTCTATGGAACTCAAATTTTCATTTTGACAATGCCTTAGTCAAAATATCTGCATCCTACTCCTCGGTTGAAACATACAACAACAACATGATCCTCTTCACCACATAGTCTCGAAAATGATGGTATCGGATATCAATGTGCTTGGACCTGTCATGAAATACTGGATTCTCAGAGAGTTTGATACAACTTTGATTATCGCAATAGATCATAGTTGGATCCATTCTCTGACCAAACAATCCCACTATAGTCTTCCACATCCAAATGGCCTTGCATACTGCCTGACTGGTATGTATGTATTCAGCCTCTGTTGAGCTAAGTGTAACTGACCTCTATTTCCTACTGTACCAAGAAACTGCAGCTGAACCAAGGTTGAATATTCCTCTAGAAGTGTTCTTTCGGTTTGATGGACTCCCTGCCCAATCAACATCTGTGAAGCCTTGAAGCTTCACTTCCTCTGTCTCTTTATACCATAATCCATACTGAGATGTGCCTCTGAGGTATCTTAGGACATGCTTCGCTACCTTCCAAAATAGCTTGGTAGGCTGAACCATAGCTTGACTCAATTGGTTCACCGCAAAGCACAAACCTCATTGTGTGTTCACTAGATACATTAGTGAACCCACAAGCTACTAATAAACAGTAGCATCCTCCTTCCTCCAGTTACCTGCTAGCGGAGTTTTTATGGGTTTGCACTTCTCCATGTGGAATCATCTAAGTATCTCATTGGCATACTTGCCTTGAGACACAAATACTTCCCCATCCTTCTGCCACACTTCCATGCCTACAAAGTAGTGCATGAGACCCATGTATTTCATCCCAAACTCTCTTTCAAGGTCCTCCTTGCAAGACTTGATCAACTGATCATCACCTGTTAAAATCATATCATCAACATAAAGAACAATGATCAATGGCTTACCTTCTACCATGATGTGGTAAAGGTTCACATCTGCTTCACTCTTCGTGAAGCCCAACTCGGTGAAATAGCTGTCAATCTTGGTGTAGCAGGCATGAGGTGCTTGCTTCAGCCCATACAATGCTCTCTTGAGTTAGCACACATGTGACTCACGATCGAAGATCTCAAATCCTTCCAGCTGCTCAATGTACACCTCTTCCTCAATCTTCCCAATGAGTAACGCAATCTTCACATCCATCTGATGGATCTTCCAACCCATCTAAGTTGATAGTGCCAACATCTATATGATAGATGAGTACCTTGCTACAGGAGCAAAAGTCTCATCGTAGTTGATCCCCTCGACCTGTGAGAAACCACGGGCAACAAACCTTGCCTTATGTTTCTCAACACTGCCATTAGCTGCCTGCTTTACCTTGTAAAGCCATCAGGAACTCACTACTCACTTGTCCCCAAGTATTGGGACAACATCCCACACATTGTTCTGAATGATAGAGTCGTACTCCTCTACCATAGCATCAACCCAGACTGGTTTCTGCACTGCTTCCTCGAAAGAAGAAGGTTCGGTTGCCACACACTCCCCAACTAGGGCCATGTAACTAGTGTATCGTTTGGGTGATCTCCTATGTCTATGCTGAGAGGATGGCTGCCCCACATTCTCTCGTGCAACTAGCATCAACCTGTCAGCTTCCCTTGAGCGTTTCCGCCTGTCTCTAGAAGACTCTCCATGAGTGGATGTCCCCACTCCCGGATCCTCTGCATGTGGCTGCTCCGCATCAGTATGAGTCTCCTCCTCTACATGCAACTTGAGCTCCCTCTCAAGTAATACTCACATGGCTCTCTGCTCGTTGAACTTCAGATCTATGCATACCACTGTCCTCTGACTGGTAGGCAGGAACACCCGATAGTTGTGGGGTGTATCGGTATACCCCACAAGTATCCCTAACTCAGCTATTGGATCTAGCTTCTTCCAAGCATCTTTGGTCACATGGTAGTAAACCGATGATCCAAAGGTCTGGAAGTGACTCACATCTGGTCGCTTCCTGGAAAAGGCATCCATTGGTGTCTTCATTCCCAGTATACAGTGTAGGCTTCTGTTCTGCAAGTATACTGTTGTATTGCATGCCTTAGCCCACAAATGAAGTGGTAGGATTTGGTCATGCAACATCGCTCGAGCTTCTCCCACTATCGATCTATTCTTCCTTTCGTCCACCCCATTCTACTGTGGGTTATGGGGTGTCGTCAACTCCTGTTTAATTCCTTCTGCAACGCAGAAGTCCTTAAACTGTTGGGAGACATACTCTCCACCATTGTCACTTCGCAAGGCTCTTATTTTCTTTCCAGATTCTTTCTCTGCCAAGGTTTTAAACTCACAAAACCTCAAGAAGGTCTGATCCTTCTTTTGCATAAAGTGGATCCAACATCTACGAGAAAAATCATCAATAAAAATAGCATAGTACCTTTTTTTAGCGGTGGAGGTTGTAGAGAATGGTCCACAAACATCTATGTGAACTCGCTCCAGGATTTCTCTAGCTCTATTGTCTCGATTTTGCATACCTACCCAAGTTACAACCTTTGCATGTATCCATTTGCTCCAGTTTTTCCTTGGGTAGTCTGGTAGAAATATGTTACATTATCTTCAGGGCCCCATGGTGCAAGTGGCCCAATATTCTATGTCATAGCTCGCCAATATCTTGGCTTTGCACCAACTTAGCTTTGGAACTCAATGCAGCACAGTCGTTTACCTCCAGCTTGTAGAGATTCTTGACTCGAATACCAATTCTCTTGGTCTGTCTAGTGTCGATATGCCTCAGGAATACCTTTCCTTTACTAAAGACTACATCATAGCCTTTATCTTCTAGCATAGCAATGGACACAAGATTCTTCTTCAGACCTGGTACATAATTTACATTAGTTAGGGTGAGAGGAGCTTCATGCTCCCTCTGAAACACAACCGTACCTTCACTTGAAACATGATATTTTCCATCATCGCCCATCTTGATCCGCATCTGGAGATCCTTCTACTCTAAGGTACTGAAAAGATTCTTGTCGCTGTAGATGTGAATGAAGCTCCACTGTCCAGGTACCAAACACATCCCACCATGGATGAAACCATGCATGTGATAAGAGAGAAATCAAATTCAAACTGTGGGGCCAGTGCCTCACCATCTGATCCCTTCGAGGATCCCTTCTTGGATTTCTTTTGTGGACAATTCGTAGCATAATGGCCCACCTCATGACAATGAAAGCATTGCACTTTCGATTTGTCAAACTTATTCCCACCATGGGAAGAACTAGATTTGGAATGGGACACCTTCCCTTTCCCTTTCCTCACCTTACTCGCTAAGGCTAGATTTTCTTCATCATCTTGCTTTGATGAAGATCCATCTCTTGTGCTTCTCCTTATCTCCTCCTGCATCAAATTTGACCAAAGTCATTCCCAATCAGGCAATTTCTCTCTTCTATTTACCTAGTCTTGGTAGCTATGCCAACTCTTAGGAAGATTTAGGAGAGCTAGAGTCACCATGTCATCATCGGCTATCGTGATCCATACACTTCCAAGCTCATCCCTGTAGGTGGTGAGCTTGTTCAGGAATGTAGAGATCGTGTCTCCCTTTTCACACTTGATTTTCTGAAGCTTGTCTTTCAGCTCTAGCTTCCTCTGATCACTGCTATTCTGATATAGATCCTTCAATGTTTTCCACATTGAAAATGGTGTCTCCTTCTCATGGAGGCTCGAGACAATGGGGTCTTGAACTCCCTCCAGGAGGATTCTCCTTGCTCTAGCCACATATTTCTTCCATTCCACCAATTCTTGAGCATTAGCTGTTGTAGGCTTGGGGACTTCTTAATCAATGAAGTCCTTCAAACTGTTGTCCTCGGATACCGCTTCCATGCGATCCTTCCAAGTTGTATAATTCGAGTTGCCATCAAGTGCATACTCGAGTCTCAAACCGTTGAATGCCATTGATAAAATTATAGATGTGATAAGAACTTGATTTCTATAATAAGGAACTTGAAACTTCGAACTTCTCCCTTCTTGTATACTGTTCTTTGCTTTGATCACCTTTGCTTTGATACCACGTAGAAATTCTCATTGTATATCACTTGATAATGCAATATACTAAAGCAAAATACTTGATCTAATTCTACAAACAAACTTGCGGAATATTAATCGATTATGAGTAAGATCAAATAGAACACATATAACAAATGAAGAGAAATCAATCACACATGAACATAGAAGAATACTCTGGGGAAAGCCTCAGCAAAAAACCTTAATCTTTGTCTTATCATACAAGTGGAAATATCTCCGGATTACACAAATCTTTAGCTCACAAGCTATCCATCTCTCAATACAATCCCTCAATACAACTCACAGACCAAATAGACACAACATATGCCTTCCCTCATCCCTCCAAGCCTCCTATTTCCTTTTGTAGTTTTTCCTGGGGTCCAGTGATGCCACCTGTGTGAAGTTTGGCCTCATACAACTCACTAAACTCATAAATAACTGTGAAATCCTTAAGGAATGAATTCCTTCTACATGCAAGAGATATCCTCCATGGAATATTCTTGCAACTAATAGTACACTATCCCATCATCTGATCTCAACTAGGTCTCTGAATGAACTGACATGCATGAGTTATTTATGAGAGAATATTCAGTTATTTGAAGAGCGACAGTTATATGCATGCATGAATTAACTAATTGAACTCACAATTAGTTCTACAAACTGTTGGAACTAATCTAACTGGACTTACCTTAGTTAATTGAGCTAACTAATTACAACTCATCCTTGTCTCCTTAACTAAGGGATAAATTCCTCAACCAATGGAGAAACTGTTGCATGTCTTCACATAGACTTCATGTTGAATTTTCTCCAACTAATTAACTCAAGATGAATTAATTAATTATTTTTCAAATAGCTGCTAAGAACAAATTCGAATTTTAATTCTCAATTTTAGTTCAGGGACTAACTAAAATTGGAATGTATCCCGAAATGCTATTTATAGCAATTCTATTTTTATCACTTCTATATCTAGCATTTCTTGTTGCTATTTTCAACACATTGGTACAAAATTAAGTACAGAAAAAAAAAACAACAGGTAATAAATATGGTTCAAAAATAGTCCAATTCATTTCTTGGGATTATTTGGACATGAAAGGTATTCATCCTGACACTTGTACACATCACATTTACACGAATAAAGAAGCTAGGCCTATGGCAACCACAAAGATGAATGAATCCAGTAGTAAAAGAAATTGTTAAAGATGAATTGTAGAAACTTTTAAGTGAAAATTTTATATATCCTATCTCTGACAGTAAATGGGTATCTCCCTTGGTCGTAGCTCCCAAGAAAATTGGGAAACTGAGAATTTGTGTTGATTGTAGAGAGCTGAACAAAGCTACCTTGCGGGACGATTTTCCTTTACCTTTTATTAATTAGGTGCTTGATACATTGTCGGGGAAAAAGAACTTCTCTTTTTTGGATGGGTACAATGGCTATAATTAGATTCAAATAGCCCTGGAAGACCAAGAGAATACTACTTTTACCTGTCCATGGGCAACCTATGATTAAAAAGTTCTTCCTTTTGGTTTGTGCAATGCTCCAACTACCTTTCAAAGAGTTGTTTTAGCTATTTTGGTTTATTTGATACATTACTATGTGGAGGTCTATATGGACAACTTCACAGTGTACGGCGATGAATTTCAACAAGATTTGAAGAACTTGGAAAAGGTATTGATTCATTGTCAAGAAGCTCAGTTGGCCCTTAGTAATATTAAATGTAAAATGATGCAGACTAAGGAAATTGTTTTGGGACATCATGTATCACAAGAAGGGAAAAAAGTTGATCCTGCAAAAATTGAGGTAATATCACATACTCCAACTCCAATGTTGCAAAAAGAGGTAAGAAGTTTTTTGGGACATGCAGGGTACTATAGGAGATTTATTGAAAATTTTACTAAAATTGCAGGACCCATGTTTAAATTGCTTACTAAAGATTTTTATGGGATACTGACTATCATAATGTTTTTGAGGACCTAAAAGACAAATTGTCTATTTCTCCATTGTTGAGATGACCTAATTGGTCTCTCCCTTTTCACATTTGTACTGATGCATCGGGCACCACACCTGGAGCTATTTTTGGACAACGGGAGAATCACTTTCCTTATGCTATCTACTTTGTTAGAAAAAATATCTCACTTGTAGAGCTAAATTACACAATTACTGAAAAGGAATTATTAATGCTAGTCCATTCTATCAACAAATTTAGGCATTATATTACTAGTTACAAAAAGTTTGACCATACTTATCACTCTGTTATTAGGTTCCTTATGAATAAGCCCATTAATAATAGAAGAATTACAAGATGGTTACTTTTGTTACAGGAATTTAATATCACTGTGATTGACAAGCCTGGATGAGATAATTTGGCTGCAGATTTCTTATCTCGAATGAACATTGCTCAAGACAAAACTTTAGTACTAGTTCTGGATGATTTTCCAGATGATAATTTATTTGTTGTCTCAACACATACTCCTTGGTTTGCTGATGTGGCTAACTATCTAATCTCAAGCACGTTGCCACAAAATATTTCCACCAAGGAGAAACATAATATTGTGCAGCGAAGTGTTAATTATTCTTGGATAGAGGGGGACTTATACTGTATAGGACCTGATTTAATCATAAGAAAATGTGTGCGATAAAATGAGATGTATGATGTCATGAGAGCTTGCCAAAGTGAACCCTATGGTGGCCATTTTGCAGACAAAAGAAAAACCTACAAGGTCCTACATGTCGGTTATTACTGGCCCACTCTTTTCAAATATGCCAAAAGGTTTGTTTCAAGTTGTGATGTCTGCCAAAGAATGGGGAGTCCAGTCCCAACTGATGAAATGCCTCTCCAAACTCATATATCAATAGAACCATTCAAAAAATGGTGGGTTTATTTCTCCAATGAAGTCCAATCCCCATTGTCTAAAAGGCTCCTCTATGTGCACAGGGATCAGGGGGAGAGGAGAATTTTTTTTCTTTCAGCAAACAATTGGAATTTATGGCACGACCTAACCGAAGAATAAATGTCTCCAAACATCGTGGGCTAGTAGAATCCCGCCTTGAGGATTTTATGTGTTGTTTTCTTCCAACTATAGTGTCATCCACACAATCCCCCATGGAAATCCTCAATCACTTCATGTATTTCTCCCTCAACCAAACATAGCAGTAATACCCCCATTGGGACCTTCCAGTAGAGAGTTCCATTAGATATAATGTATTTATGTGCCTGCAATCTCAGGCTTTGGTATTTAGATCTATCCAGTCCTAATGGGCATGTTAGGAATAAGAGGTAATGAAAAATGTTCTTATACCTAGGCGATCCCTCATATTCGGCATAGATCTTCTGCTCAGCGGTTTTAATTCCACTGTGGTTATCC
This sequence comes from Pinus taeda, assembly GCA_000404065.3. Taxonomy (NCBI): domain Eukaryota; kingdom Viridiplantae; phylum Streptophyta; class Pinopsida; order Pinales; family Pinaceae; genus Pinus; species Pinus taeda. The sequence continues at coordinate 503,776 of APFE030695554.1, read as the reverse complement.
TTTGGTCTGCCTTCCTCTATGATGAGTTTTATCCCTAGAGCTTGGCAGTTGGATTGAGATAAAATCTTGGCCAACCTATGGCCTTTAATGAGCTTGGTAGGCTTTATTTCTAGCTCATATTCTTGTATTTTAGCTATCCATCTACCATTTTTCCTTCATTGTCACCTTGCACCAGGATGTCCTTGATTGTAGTCATTGGGAAGAATGTTGTGATTTTTTATTATAGCACATACATACAAAATGATTTTCGTGCCTTGACCAGTGCATAGGCTTGTTTCTCCAATATATTATACTTCATCTCGACGTCCCTTAGGACTTGGCTGAAAAAGGCAATGGGTTGCTTGTAACCTTCTTTATTTTTCTGTAACAGCACAATGACAATGCTATGTGGAGAGGAAAAAGAAAATATGTAGAAAGGAATTCAATAGTCGTTGTTGACTAGCAGTGGGGCCTCAACCAAAGCTTCTTTTAGTCTAGTGAAAGAATCACATGGGAAAATGCTCTAATTGACTTCATTCTCCTTCTTGAGCATATATGTAATACCTTTGACTATCTCAGCATAGTTAAGTATGAATCGCCTTAAGAAATTTATCCTCCCCAAAAAGGCTTGGACTTCTTTCCCGTTTCTGGCAAAGGGAATATGGATGATGGATTTGACTCATTCAGGATCAATCTTTACTCCTTCCTACATTACCATGCGTCCAAGCAGCTTCCCCTCACTCTGGGCGAACTGAGATTTCTAAGGATTCAGAGAGAGACCATAACTTTTGCACTTCTCCAAACTAAGCTTTAAATGGAGGACATTCTCTTAATTAATCTTATAAAATATTGTGATGTCGTCTAAGTATACTACCATGGATTTTTCTTTCTCGCCTACGAAAGCTATGTCCATAGCTCTCTGAAATGTGGCCCCTGCATTTATCAACCCGAATGGAATGCGGGCTTACATGAATGTTCCCCACAAGGTGGTGAAAGTAGTCTTTTTCTGGTCGTCAGGGTGGATTGCCACTTGGTTAAATCTAGAGAATCTGTCCATCATGGACATTCCGGCTGCACCCACTACCTTTTGCAATATATTATCCATCTTGGGAAGAGGTTAGTTATCTTTTAGATATGCCCTGTTTAAATGCCAGAAGTCCACACATAGCCTTATCTCTCTGTTCTTTTTCCAGACAGGGACCAAATTAGCTACCCACTCAGAGTATCTTAAAGGTACTATGATCTTTGCATATAACAACTTCCTTACCTCCTTTTCAATGGAGGGGAGTAAGAGTGGATTTATCTATCTAAGTTTCTATTTGCATGGATTTATCCCACTCTTCAAAGGAATCTTATGCTGAATAATATTAGCATCAAATGACTTCAAATCATCATAAGACCGAGAAAATACATCTTTATAAGTTTTGAATAGATCTAAATACCTCTGTCTATATTGCAAGGGGATTCCTTTGGACAAACTGATCATCTGGGGTTCCTTCTCTGATCTGAGGTTTCAGTCTTCTATATGCTCATATTTCTCTAGGGCCATTTGTTGGGAAGCTATGTTGTCTTTATTAAAAAGTATTTCTAGTGGAACAAGTCCACGAGTGATGGTGTTCCCTTTTAGTTGCATTTTTTTTTGCCTAGCCATTGTGTCCTTCCACGAAGCGGTTTATTGTTCTGCTTCTTCTTCTTCTTGGTCAATGGTGGAGTGGGCGAACTCCCCAACGACTGCTATGAATATTTTCACCTGCTCGTCATCTTCGAATACCTACTAGTGTTTGACATTATTAGGTATTGAAGGCCTGTGTCTAACTTCTATCTCATATCTGAGGAGTGGATTTTGTAGGGGCCTGAAAGTGCTTGCATCTACCGCAAGAGAGTCAGCCATCCTGTTTTCTTCCCTAGGAAGAAACTAGATGTTAAAGGCCAGGAAGAAATTATCGATTAAGTCCCACACTTCATTTCATTACGTCCTCAACCTGGGGTGTTTGGCTTGGCATTGGTCTCAAATCTGCCTTATAACTAGCTTAGAGTCTCCATAGACCGATAGGCATTCAATGTTCATATTTCTTGCCTTTTTTTACCCAAGGAGTAGTGCCTCATACTCCACCACATTATTGGTAGCCTCAAAATCTAGTTTGAAAGACAGGGGTATCAGGCCGCCCTCTAGAGATACCAATAATATTCTAGCTCAATTTCCATCTTTTGAGTTTTCTCCATCGAAGTATAATTTCCATATTTTATTTTCCTTTACTTGCAAGTGATTTGATTGTCCTATTAGGTGTACTAATGTTTCCTCTCGAAAAGCCTCATCCTCTTCTAGAAGTAGAAAGGAGATGTCGCTATCCTTCCCATGCACTGGGGAGTTTTTTGAGCCTTATGCTGGGGTCATGGTTTTCACAAACATGGATTCTTTGTACAACCTCCTTTGCTCACCTCCAAAAGTGGGAATAGTGGCATAAGTAAGATCTAGCTTGATAGAGACACCCACCTTGAACCCAAGATCTGGATAAGAGCATTCCAAAATGAGGAGGTGTACCAGCCACCACTATATCCATTACCACACTTTTCACCAGGATCTAAGCCAGGTTTACCACTAGATCCTTTATCATGCCTAAGCATTTGACTCTCTTGGAGTCAAAATAGTATAGATCCTTGCATGGTCTAGTGATCTCCAAACCCAGCTATTCCATTACTAATAATGGCATGAGGTTGTGTGAGGCCCCGGAATCCAACATGAAATTATGTAACAAAATGACATGGATCACCAAAGTCACATAGAAAGGTGCAGTAGAAGGGTCCAACTCTTCCACATGCAACCCGAAAAAAACCATGGGCCTCTCCTCTTGGAGGTTCAAAATATCTTGGGTTGGTGCTAAGCTGACGAGATCCATGAATTGAGAGACTTGGGCTTTGTAATTAGGCTGCTTTAGAAGCTCAGTCAGAGGAACAAAAAATTTTACCTTTTCGAGCTCCTTTTGGAGATTGAATGTTGGTTGGGACTTTTTCTATATCTCATGGCTTTGTTCTTTCTCCCTTCATGCTGGCAGTTTTAGGTAGAATAGGTGGCTCCTTTTCTATGTTCCCTTTAGGACCATTTATCTCCTTATTTGCAGAGACTCCTGTCTTGGGTGGGTCAGGATGGAGATTACCTTTCCCTTTGTATGGTGTGGGAGGAGAAACTTGGGGAGCACTTCCTTCTTGTTTCTCTAGTTCTCTTGACCTCTTTTTGAAGATCTTAGATTATACTTATGTTGGGGTTGTGTTTGCATGAAATCTACAAACTGTTTGCAATAATAATCTATATCTTCCTCATCTACTATTGCTTCTATATGATGGATGACTTCCTTGTGAGCCATATTATCATATTCTTCTTTAGCAAAAGCATAATATATATTTCCCTGCATCTCTTGTGTATCTGACAATTGTTCGTCGGGGCCATCTTCCAAGAATAAGGGATAAGGGATCTGATCAAGTTGTTCCTTTATTTCCCTTGGAAGTAGTTGTAGCGAAGGCCTTCTATATTGTGGGTTATAGCCCCGGTTGTTGACTTGAGAATTCTGTCTGGTGAGGTTGTTGTTCTCAATTTCAAGCTTTCCAACCTAAGCTCCAAATGAGTTTCTCTAGATCATCCCACTTCGGGTCTGATGATTCTCTATCTTGACCAGAGGAGGATGCCTCTTCTTTCTCTATTTTAGGTTTAGTAGGTTCTTGCTTTACCCTTGACTTCCCTGCCGAGGACAGATTTTCTTCCACTTCAAGGGTATCGATCTGAAGTTGGTCTAGAGTGAGAGACTTCCTTTCTCTCAAGGTAAAACCAATGTCAGACTCAAAAGATCCCAAAAAAACCACAGGAGCTACTGCTAGAGGAGGCTTTATGTCAACTGGAAGGTTATTGTACTTCTTATTGAATCTTTTGATAAATTCTAAAGTATCCTCCTTTGGTATTTTTCTTATGGCATTAAAATCAGTGAGGAGGTACTCATGATTCCTCTTTTCTCCCCATTTCTGGGTGAAAGCATTTTCCAACTCCTCCTAGGTAGTGGTGCAGGCATTTGGTATGCCTTTGAACCACTTTCTAGCTTCTCCATCAAGACTTTGTACATAAAGTCTTATGACCACATCCAGTTGTTCCACATTCAGGTTCCCATCAAAGGCAGAGAATGTTTCTATGTGTCTCTGTGTCATGTTGTTATCTTCCCCATTAAATCTAGGAAGAATATTTAGGTAATCTTGGGGCATGACACTTAAGGGATGAGGTAGATCAAGAGGTGCATACTTGTTTAGTAAAAATCCTGGAAGAGCCATCTAGATTAGTGGAGGGGTATTAAGATTTGCTTGAGGAACTGGGGTCAAGACCACAGTGTTTGGAGGGGAAGGAGGGTATGTCAGGACCTTAGGAGTAACACTTGTATAGTGAGCAGCAAGAGGCTAAGAACTGGATGTGGGAACTTCAAAGGCTGGTGAGATGGTAGCACAGTCAAAGGGAGTTTTCTCTTTCCGTATTTTATTGGAAATTAACTTTTATGGGTCACATATGAATGGGGCTTTCCATTGAGATGTATCTGAGCAAGTATGAGGCCTTTTAAAATCTAGGGTTATGAATGATAATGAGGGGGTGTGGACCAAGGTGATGTGAATGCAATCAGAACAAACTTTGCTCACCTACACAAGGAGTGTTCAATTTGCCGTATCCCAGGGGAAAATTCCTTCAATACGTTCCCCAACAACGACGCCAAAATATGTTGTAGATCCCAGAGACAACCTTAGATTGCTTACAAGACTAGTGTCTGGGAAAATCTAAATTGGTATGTCTCAAATGATTTACAGGAAACTAGAGACATCACTTATGTTTTATAAATACATATATATGTATAGGAAATGGGTTGGTTCATTTATCCAAAGAAATAAAACATGAATTTCCAGTACTTCCTCACAAGTTCAGATCTCAGAAATATGCATGAAAATAATGGAGGCCGAATAATTCAAGGGCTTATAGCTTAAGAAGATTTTGTAGAGTAGATGAGAGAGGACAAAGAGAGAGAGCAACTCATCACATTGAGCATAAGGCTTCAAGACTTCTACACTGAAAATATAGAACTTGAGGCATTAAGGATTTCTATATTTATTTGAGTAACAAGAAGAAATAATGGATCAAGGAGGGGCTGGATACTATGATTCATGTGTTGCAAATTGAAATATATGATTTCAATAGTCCACACAGGTATATGCATCAACAGTATTGAGACAAGTGAATCTGTGATATAATTACAGGCACTTGCATTCACATATCAATACAAATAAATCTATGAGGAAGATTGAAACATTTCTGGCAGCTATAATTTGCATGAATACAAAGCGGAAAGATGAACATAAAATGATTTTAATAGAAGGAACACATACTGTAATACTTGAAGGGGTAATCACCACCATATCCTTGATATTTTGAAAAAGATATGAGTTACAAAGAAAAATAGTCTGAAAATGGCATGTAGTCTTTTCTTTAGAAATTCTGAACCTTTTCTAAGTCTTGCCTTCTGCTATTTATCTGGAGAGGGGAGAAAGAAAATTAGTTACAGTAAAATATCTTTGGCCTAGTCTCAGTTTTCAGGTCAACTAGTTGTCTCAGTCAGAGATGGCTATGTGGTCCAAAACATTACATAATTAAAAGCCTCATTGAAAGGAAGGCATGTTGCAGGACAAAAATAAGTAAATAACTAGAGAGAAAAGTAAATGAAAAAGTCTTTATGCCCATCCTATGATAGCCTCTACCTCAGGCTGTAATTTTCTCATGGTATGGCCTCCTGTGCTGCTCAATTGACCCTGTTGCTTTTGCCTTTACTACTCAGATGCCTTTTTCTATAAAGTAGGGTTTGGGTCAGCTATAAGTGCTCGTATTTGCAGTCTTTTGCTATGTGGAGGGATGGGGCTCTATGCTAAGCCATTAATCCTCTTGAGTCCGATGTACTGCTCCAATGTTGTGCCATCCTCCATTTAAGTCTTTAGCTTTTGGCCCATTTGCCCATTAAAACTCTATTAGACACTATCAGAGCTTTGAAAAACCTAGTGTCATGTATTATGATGTACACGGGAGTCCTTCGAACGTGGGCCTTTAACACAGGAATAACACGAAACAAGTGTATTGTGACTTCCCTTTAAGCTCCCCTTTGGTGTAGCGCCCTTATCTCTATTTTCTTCATATAACCACAGGCTGGGACCAAGGGCTTAACCTTTCAGGTGCTAAGGCCTTCAGACCTGTGTCTGGGGGCCTATTTCCTAAAATGGTCCTGAGATCACAAAACCAAAACAAGCTTAGATCGCTTAGAATTCCTTCACCATACTGAGAGGAATTTTCCTATCTCCACCCACCTAATCCAGGAAATGGTAAGGCAAGAATGAAACCATTGTCAATCCAGGAGAAACCCATGCCAATTAATAATCAAATGCATGTACCATGAATTCACATCCCAATAAAGAAATTACACATGCAACTTGCTGCGTGCAAAATCTTCCTGTTAAAGCTATTGATCCAACTTTCTCCTTGCGCTCCCTTTCTTTCCTTTGGTTTCCCTTTGCTTTCATTTGCTTATCCTTTAATTTCCTTTTCTTTCTCTTTTCTTTCCTTTGCTTTCCTTTTCCTTTTTCTTTCATTTTCCTTCATTTTCTCACTAGTTTCCCTTGCATGCGTATTTGTGTCTCTTCATATTCCTTTTCTCCTATTTTCCTTTATTTCCTTTATTAAATGCCAATTATTGCCTCTTTTCCTTTGCCAACGCCTTCGCCAATTTCCATATCCATTAATAAACCGCAAGTGATTCCCACTGTAATTTTTTCCCACCATTCAGCTTGGAATACATGTTGGTCTTATTTTATTTACATGGAAAATCAACCCGGGGTTGTTACACATTTTTAGTTCCATATTGTTTGAATCATGAAATGATTCAAACATAAGCAAAGGCATAAATATTGTGATTAAGAGGGACAAACCACCTATATATGAGGTGTATGATCACTATTTGAGCAAACACATACCACAAGTTGAGCTATATTGAGGTTCTGACTCAATCTATAGTGAACTAATTAATAATATATTTGTTTCTTTATTATTGAAAAGCTAAGAGAGTTTATGAGAGACACTTGTTGACATGGGAGGATACTAAAGAAAACTTCCCCATGCCCACACCTATGTAATTTAAAGATTTCCATGATGGTGGAGTTATGCTAAAGGATCCATAATTTCATTAGTTCTAAGAGACAAAAAAATTACTTTTTTATTGGTTGCTATAAATTATACACCAAATAAAATAGGAGAGAGAATCAACGAATTATAGAGTATCTATTGGAGGTTACTTCCACATAGTCTACACACACAGATCAAATTTTAGTTTAGAGATGTACATAGTCATGATTTGAAGCTATAGAGCAATAGACTTGAGAGCTAATATGCTTGACTTAAAAGTTTTATTTAAACACTACTAGTGTTCTAAGTGAGGCCACACATAATCCTTTGAGTCCACACACAATACCCTATTCACCTCAAATTATGTATGTCTCCAAACAAACTCACTATAATGAAATCCTCAAAGATTGAAAGTGAAAACAATTCTAAAAGAACTATGAGTGAACAAAATCTCCAACCAGAAACCTGTTGGAAAATGAAAATAAAATTCAAAAAACAATATTCAAATCCATTGGTTCAAAGGTCATTTTTTTTTTGTGTAAACCTATTTTTGTAGAGTGGGAGGATCCATAGGTCTGGAAGGTTATATCTATGGATATGATACCATATGTAATGGCACAAAATACAAGAACAATCTATACATAATAATTCATAACATGAATTGATAAAATAAATATTATTAATACCAATTTTATAATTGACATGAGTAGTTAGTAGTAGAAGCATATTTGTGAGATGAGAAACCAACTTACTAACAATTTCAAGGGCCATTTCATCTTCATAATCCTAATAACCACAACCAATTTGTGGGTGGAAACTCTCCACCCAACCATATGATGAGATGCACCATATATTTTTGTAGCTGACTACCCCCAATCCTTCAATCAACTACTACGTGAACTTTCCTTAGCCTTGTTCTTAATTGCCCCAAGAAAAATAAATGATATGTTTTTCTCCTTCTCCTTTCTTATAAAGAATGCATTCAAAATAGAGAACCCAATCCCTAGGATCCACTTTCCATTATGTAATTGTGCCTCTATCACACTTTTTCTTTTCTCACAAAACCATCTTATTTTGTGTTTTCTCATTTATTCACTAAGTAGCTATATTATTATAACTATTACCATTCTACTTTATTTATTATACGTTTTCTTCTTTATTATTATTATTAGTAGTAGTATGTTTTGAGGGAAAAAATTAGTAAGGTATCCAAACAAAAAAGAATATTGGATAACCATCTTATCTAGGGACATAATAATAGCTAAGTATTTAAAATGTAACACAACTAGAAGAGAAAAATGAGATGTTGGGTGGCCATATTGTGCACGTCAAATAATAGAAAAAATATTAAAATTCAAGGAAAGTACATTATAAGCCTTCACATAATTCACCACAATAATGTTCACCAAGTAAATTAATAACCATTGTGACACTATTGCATAACAAACCACCAAACAAGCCAAACTATATATTTTGAAGAGTTCAAAGGAAAAATACCTAGAACCACACATGAAAGCTAAATCCCACTGGAACACCAAGAAAAATATGCCACCCCAAAATCCAAAACCATAAAAAATTCCTAATGGAAGATGTTAGAGTAGGCAAAACCAACTAAGAACACCTCACATCACTAAACAATGTATATGTTCCCAAACACATTGCTAAATGTACTTGAAAGCATCAAGACATGTTGACAAAATACATATAGAAATCAGCCTACATTGTTAGAATGAGGTCGATATTTCGAACCAACTAAACTTATTTTTATTACTAAGATTAATTTGAGTCAAAATCATTTTTCTATCTTGCAATCATATAAGTAGCCCATTAATAAAAATCCTTGTATGATTGGTGTGATGTGAGATAACTTCAAATTAATCTTTGATAAACATTTTATCATTATCATACCTAGGTATTGCTTCAAAATTCTCTCATCTTCATGGTAATGTTTTAACTCTGCTCTCATTCTATTAATCCATTAAAAATTCATTGTAGTAATGCAGTTGCAAAAATATCGGGATGGAGACACCCAAAAACATCCCAAAAACATCGGGAGGCACTCCTGAAAGCTGACCGTATTAAGCGAAAAGACTTTCTCAATTCCGCCCCAAATCAAATTCCCAAAGACTTTCACGTCAATTTCCATGCGTTCCACTCATTTGCCCCACAATCAAATCCCGAAATCATGGTTAATGATTTATTTGATGCACTCGTCAAAGCAAAATAATGATATGTGAAAGCTGACCGTATTAAGCGAAAAGGCTTTCACAATTCCGCCCAAAGGCTTTCACGCCTCTCTCACGTCAATTTTCCACGCGTTCCACTCATTTGCCCCACAATCAAATCCCGAAATCATGGTTAATGGTTATTGATTTATGGTGAAAGCTGACCGTATTAAGCGAAAAGACTTTCACAATTCCGCCCCAAATCAAATTCCCAAAGGCTTTAACGCCTCTCTCACGTCAATTTTCCATGCGTTCCACTCATTTGCCCCACAATCAAATCCCGAAATCATGGTTAATGATTTATTGATGCACTCGTCAAAGCAAAATCCATGACTTATCTTCCACTCAATACCTGAAATTATATCTTCCACTCATCACGCCAATACCTGAAATTATATCTTCCACTCATCACGCCAATTTTCCACGGAATTTGATTCCACGCGTTCCACCCATTTGCCACACAATCAAATCCCGAAATCACCTCTGTGTTCACCCACTCATCACACCAACCAATTTCTACGACTCTTTGCAATTGCTATAAAAGGAGTGAATTCATAGGCAAAGCATTGGACGCAGAGAGAGCGCCATGGATAAAGCCATGATTGTCTGCTTTTTGATAGTGTTGGCAGCGTTGGAATTTGCGGCTGCCACAACGTTCAATTCATTGAGGGAGCCTCATCATCATTTTGTTTCAAAAGAACGCACCCTCACATCAATGGAGGATAAAAGGGACGTGGACGCGCTTCTGTCGTTCAAGAAGGCCGTCACATCGGATCCACTAGGATCGCTGTCCAACTGGACAGCTGAGAATTCGGCGAACGCATGCTCGTGGAAAGGTGTTTACTGCATAGACGGCACTAATAGAGTGGTTTACCTCAGCCTTTCTGCACTAAGTCTCGAAGGTACTCTCTCGCCAACTCTGGGCAACCTTTCCTTTTTGCGTGTGTTGGATCTTTCATATAATGATTTGAGGGGAAGAATTCCAGGAGAATTGGGGTCACTGCAGAACTTAGAGACTTTGTATTTGTCAGGCAACAACTTGAGTGGAAGAATTCCAGGAGAATTGGGCTTGCTACAGAATTTAATGTGGTTGGATCTGTCATCCAACAACTTGAATGGAAGAATTCCAGGGGAATTGGGCTCACTGCAGAACTTAGAGGCTTTGTATTTGTTATTTAACAACTTGACTGGAAGAATTCCAGGAGAATTGGGCTCACTGCAGAACTTAAATAGGTTGCATTTGTCATCCAACAACTTGAGTGGAAGAATTCCAGGAGAATTGGGCTTGCTACAGAATTTAACTTGGTTGGATCTGTCATCCAACAACTTCAATGGAAGAATTCCTGGAGAATTGGGCTCACTCCAGAGCTTACGGTTGTTGAATCTGTCATCCAACAACTTCAATGGAAGAATTCCCAGAGAATTGGGCTCACTGCAAAGCTTATGGTATTTGTGTTTGTCATCCAACAACTTGAGTGGAAGAATTCCAGGAGAATTGGGCTCGCTGCAGAGCTTAATGAGTTTGGATTTGTCATCCAACAACTTGAGTGGAAGAATTCCCGCATCTCTAGGGAATTGCACAAACATGGGACATTTGTTGTTGTTCGACAACCAGCTTAGTGGAACAATTCCTGAGAATATTGGCAAATGTGTCGGTCTATACACATTAGATTTATCTAAAAACTTGTTGAATGGAAATATTCCCGCATCTTTACAGAATTGTACACAGTTAAATCGTGTCAAGATGTTTGCGAAAAAACTTAGTGGATCCCTAGACATAGTGTTTCCAATTTCCTTGGAGGTTTTCTCTGCTCATTCTAACAGTTTTTCTGGGAATCTTCCATCATCTTTAGCCAATTGCACCGCACTTATAGCACTAGATTTAAGGAAAAATAAATTGATAGGCCAGCTTCCTAAACAGTATGCATATTTTCAATCATTACGAATTTTAAGTTTGGGTTATAATAACCTTTAGGGTGGTATTTCTGATTGGATCACAAATCTTCCTAACTTACAGGTGTTGGATTTATCCAATAATAATTTTACGGGGAGAATACCTTTTAATTTAGGGAGACTCCTAGGATTTCAAATACCTTCGTCTTCCCTACTCACTATTAGTACATTTTACACTGATGTGCAAGTTAACATTAAAGGTTTTGAGTATACTCTAACATATGTGTTGCTCACAAATACCATTTTGGATTTGTCTAGCAATAATTTTATTGGAGAAATTCCCTCAAGCATGGGAAATTTGAGTGACTTGCGGTTGTTGAATCTATCTAGAAATCAGCTGGAAGGGAAAATTCCTGCATCTCTAAGTGAGATATCTACTCTAGAGCAATTAGACTTGGCTACAAATAATTTGAGTGGAGAGATTCCTCAAGAACTCTCTAAATTAACTAAGTTGGCATACCTGGATGTATCATTTAACAGATTGTGTGGGCCAATCCCTCAAGGAACGCAGATGGACACTTTCAGTGTGGCTTCATTTCAAAGGAACAAATGCCTATGTGGGTATCCTTTACAAGCATGCAATAAAGCTACCCCCAAAAAAGGAGATGGAGTCTCTCCAAATGTCAGTGATGACCAAGGATGGTTGAATCGTGTGGATGAACATATCTCATTAAGTGCATTAGGATTAGGATTTGGAATTGGCTTTGGTGGAGTTGTAACATTAATAATTATGTGGGAAAAAGCATGGCATTGGATGGTACCTCCAAAAATAAAACCATTTTATGGAGTGTATCGATTCCCTAAATGACTTATCTTTTAGTCAACCATAATGCTATTTTCATGAAATATGTATTGAAAATTAAAATAATATCTGGCATTTTGATGAATAGAATGTGAGTGGTTTTTATGTTTTCTATTTTTTTTTCCATCTCCATTTTTTTTTTTTTTGACATTTTTTAGTTTTTTACTTCCTAGTTTACATATATATTTTAAGTATTTTGAAAAATGTACACAATGAAGTGGCATATTGTTTTTATGTTTGAGCTTTTTCATACATTTTGAAAGCAACATTCTTGGTTGAGAATCTTTGTGAAAAAATAACATATTTTTTCTTTATGCTTTTCCTCTCCTTCCAAATGTTTTTGATAGATCAACGACAATTTATCTTTCACAACTATATCATCGACACTTTTGCTACGATGGTTATAGGTTCCATATCATCGCATGACTGACATTGGCACCTACCATAAGACCAATGAGTTGGGTTTCTTATTTTTTTTAAATATTAAAAAATATCTCTACCCACATAAATTTTCATCAAGTTCAAAATTTCACACATGAAATTAATTTTAACTAAATTTAAGGTACAGTATGTCTTACAATTGATTTCCAACTGTGAAACATTGGAAATGGCTGATAACTTTTCACCAGGTTCAAAATCTCACACACAAAATTATCTTAAACTAAATTCTAGTTTTCTTTTGGTTGGGATTAAATTTTACAGGCCAGTTATCATGTGGCATGAGCGAGCTCAAAACTTCTATGATGAAAGTAGTAAACTTACTCAAAAGGGATTTTTCTACATGAATGAAATTTTAACATTGTTTCTCATTATTCAAATTATAATGCGTCTTGCATTTCCCACAATAAACTTGAGCCACAGTCCTCATCATTCAATTTATGTTATTTTTAGGTTGCCTTCCTCATCATTCAATATATTTGACTTTTAAGTTGTGTTCCTTATCATTCAATTTATCATGTGTATTTCATTTAGATTAATATTGCAAAAACAACAATAACAACACAAATATCATCCAAGAACTATTAGTTTCATATATGAAAATATACAATGCAGGATCAACAAAATTTTTGGAGCAATTAGATCCTACTGAATATGAAAGTATTAATATAGATCCTTTTTTTTTTCATTCTAAATCCTCTCCTACAACCATGCACTTCATATACATTACATTTAAGTCATCATGATGAGAAATCTCATGTCAAAAAAAAATAGTAGGCCTAAAATAGTCATGAACAATGGACATAAAAGCAATCATTATATAGAATCACCAAACACAGAGAAAACCTTACATACAAAAATTCTATAACTCATAAAAAAGAAATTTCCAAGTCCATAAATATAAGTAATTTTCCAAAAAAATGTCTAATAAATTCATATCAAAATGGAATCAACACAATTACCATTGACTTAACAAAGTCTTAGTGAGTAATACACAAATATATTAAACTAGTCAAATAATGGTAAGACTCGAGTGCACTTGCCAAATAATTGAAACTCACTAAAACCGTTAGTAAAAGACTCTACAAATCATGAAAAAAATATCCATTTTTTATAGATGTTATAGAAAAAATATATTTTACAAAATTCAACGTTTTTTGCTTATTTTATTTTCCAAGGAGTGTGTATAGTATTCAACATTTTTCATTTTTCTAGTTTTGACAAAATATCATGCTTTCATTTGTCAACTAAATTATATTTTTTTTCACTTGCCCAGTTTTTGTCACAAATATTTCATGTTTACACTGTATCTAAGTTATACTTTTTATTGTTTAGTGTCGCAAGATAAATTTCTAAGTCAATTAGTTTTAAGCATACTGGTGAAAAACTATTAACACTAAAAATATCATAGTTCTTGAAAAATAAATTTCGCCTTTCTACTCATATTACAATAATTAATTCATATGTGAGTTCCACATGGAAATACGACAATATTATAATCCATTCATTGTGTTAGAATATGGTTGTAATCCAAGAGAAATAAAATGTAAAAAATTAAATGTTCAACATTGAAATTACGCCTATCACGACTTGCATTCTAATGCAAGTATGAATTTTCCAAAAAAATTGTTAGGGTTCAACCCTAACTCCCTTATTTATGTAACAAGTCTCGTCAAAGTCATAGTTAGTTATTTGAGTCAATAAAGTTCATAAGGAGTTATCCAGATTAATAATAATTGTAAGTGGTTGACCCACATTATAGGAAAGGGACCAAAATTAGTTATAAACGGGCCCTAGTTAATAAATAAAGTGGTTAGCCTATGTTATGCAAGGGATCACCAGTAGTTAGGTTTTGGATGTCATAAAGCTATAAAAAGTCTTAGATAGCAGGGGAACAAGTATCAAGTTTTATTTTCATTGAGCTTTCCTCTATTAAAGGTTACCCCCTCGAAGAGGCAAGTGAACATTATATTCTGCTTCTGAATCATAATATATCTTTGCAGATTGTCTCAATTCATGTGATATTTTTGTGTTTTTGGCAATATTGTTTCAAATTTATGGAATTCTATTATTCTCGTACGTCAAGTTCATAACAAATGGTATCAAAGCACTTTCCATGGTTAGTTGTAACTCCAATTTTCTTATAATTTTGTTTTTTAGGCTAGAGACGTGTTCCAACATCTTTAAACCATGGGATTTGTTGTTGAGCGCATAAACCTGCAGATTTGGGGAGGCATGCATGGAGGAACTACAAGAGGTGTTCATGCTTGTTTGACTCCCTCATAACCCCTATGAGTACCCCTTCGAGCAGTATCACATTAGACTGAACCACGCACAAATTGCACTTCCATGTACCCTTGGGTATATCTGAAGCCCCCACTAGGGTAACTTGAAACCTAACCTTAGATAATCCGTCAGTCATCTTGTTGCTACAATACACTAAGAACAACACTTAGGGAGATTAATCACATGTACAATAAGGTAGTCGGGTAGTATTGGTAAGGTTACGGTTGATCCTCCTTAGTTAGCACCCTGAAAGATTGGGCTAAGTACTATTGTTGGACCCTTGCGTATATTGTGATCAGTAGCACCTAAGACTCCTTTCATACCATAGTTCCCTCAGCTATTAGAAGTTTGCCCCCTACCTTTTCATCTAGATCAGATCCAACAGTTGGGATTCGGCAGTCGCTGGTCCAAATCAGATCCAATAATATGGGTTATGTCGCCACTGTATAGATCATATTCAACAGTTGGGGTTTTCACACTGAAGATCAGACTCTTTTTGCAGTGAGGGGTTTAGTTGCCATAGTCCATATTTGATTTTTGTAACAAATTATGTTGTACCAAGACCTTGGGGTTTCAATTACTATTGTTCAAGCCCAATTTTTGTAGGATAATTGGCAGTATCAAACATTATAGAATTCAATCACTGTGGTATTGATTATATGGGAGAAAAACTACTTTAAGAGTAAGAAAAAAAGGTTTGGGGCAATCAAGGAGCACTTGTAAGAGACCTATCCCATAAGATTCAGGAGGGTGATTTTATTGTAATCGTACCATTCACTTGTAAGCCTCCAATATTCAGGCAGTCCTAAATTTTTCTCAACGCGGCTTCAAGTGAGCCACATCACTAGAATCTTTATTTTTTCCTCTTTCCAAACATACTATTATGTAAGATCAAAATTTTATCGGGGCTAGAGTATGCTCAATAACAACTCTCAAGTTATGACTACAGAAAGGGCTACCAAGAAGGTTGACACCCTCGAGAAAAAATTCAATGAATTCTAGGTGTCCATTATCGCCCAAATCATATAAGTATTGGAAGTTATAAAGACGCCTCGGAAACCCATGAGGGAAGAACACAATGTTGATGCACACATAGAAGGAGAATCCAATAATGACGTTCATTTCCATGGTGGTCACCAATCTTCAAGCCACCGAACACCCAATATGGACATGTACAAATTTCATGGCTCTAACCTTGTAGTATAGGTGGCACAAATGGAGCAATATTTCCTCCTTAATAATATCTGGATGGATGAAACTAAAATACATGTGGGAGCCCTTTACTTAGATCAAGAGAGATGTGAGTGGTGGTAGTGGCATCAAAAATGTTATCTAGGGAGGCCAACTTGGAACATGTTCTCAAAATCCATTTGCGACTGCTTTGATTGGGAATCTCAATTTTTAGGTAATCTCACTACACTCAGGAAAATAGGTACAATAAGGGACTACATTGCAGCTTTTGAACAATTGGCCATCAAAACTAAAGGAACAAGAGATGCCTTTTACTTGGAATGTTTCATCATTTTCCTAAGGGAATCCAACTAATCCCATGTCTGAATGCATCACCCAACTACTTGGTTGGATGCATCCCACAAGGCCTTAGATGTAGAAGTCGCCTTAAATGACCAATCCAATCATCCACATTTCGTCGCAAGGGAAAGTCCCACGCAGGCTAAGGGCCCCACCCAAACACTTAAGGTTTAAAATGTGTCATCAATAGAAATGACTGAAAGAAGGAAACAAGGACCCTTCTACTACTATGATGACAAATACTCCCCAGGACATAAATGCAAGGAACCAAAATTGTTTCCAATTGATGCTACTGAAAACAGCTCAGCCGATGAAGCTCCATCCACTAAAGTGCCTGAGGAAGAAGCGACTGAACCCCAAGCCAACATTGACAATGATCTCACATCTACGCTAGATGATCTGATTATATGACTACATGCCTTAGCTAGAATTTCTTTGCCCCAGGCTCTCAAAATATAAGTTTTATTAAACATCGATTAGTAGTGGTGTTGATTGATAGTGGCAGCACACATAAATTTCTCCATAAGAGAGTATCAAAAGTTGTTCATTGTTCTATACGGGTAGTATCTATTTTCCGTGTCCTTATCGTTGATGGGGAACCATGAAATGTGAAGGATGTTGTGAAAATATTAAGCTTCAAATGGGGTATTATCACCTCAAAACCCACATGTTTACCATTGAAATGGGTGGTTGTGACATTGCCCTTGGTATTGAATGGCTCCATAAATTGGGCCCTATCACAACGTATTTCCAAGAGTTATATATGAGCTTTAAATAGAACAACCACACTCATATAGTAAGGGGACTCCAAGAAGGTTCTGCTAATATCATCAACTCGCATCGAATGGAGAAGTTTTGAAAAAAGGTCCATCATGGGATAGTAGCCCAATTTAATGCCATCTAGGCCATTGAATCCACTCCTCCTCATATTCAACCTTATATGCAATAGGTATTGGATCACCACTAGTGGGACTTTGAATAACCTAAGGAGATCCTACCCTCTAGGGATGGACATGATCATAACATCCCTTTGCTCCTAGGTGCCAAGCTACCAAATGTCTTCCCATATTGATATTCTTTTACACAAAAGAATGAAATCGAAAAAATAATCAAGGAACTCCTCAAAGATGGTGTTATTTGTCCCCATATCAAGCCTTTTTCATCTCTACTGGTCATGGTTCTAAAGAAAAACGAAGAATGGTGCATGTGTCCTGACTTTAGGTCCCTTAATAAGCTCACTATCAAGGAAAACTTTCCTTTTCCAGTAGTTGATGATCTGCTTGATGAACTACATTTTACCAAGATGGATCTTTACTCTAGCTATCACCAAATATGCATGAAGGACGTTGACATTCCCAAAACAACCTTCCGAAATCATGAAGGACATTATGAATTCTTGGTCATGCCATTTGGTCTTTGTAATGCCCCATCCACTTTTCAGAGCCTCATGAACCACCTTCTGAAACCATATCTTCGAAAATTCATCCTGGTCTTTTTCAATGACATTCTCATCTACAACATAAGATGGGACAAACACCTTCAACATCTTGACCAAATATTACAATTTCTCCAGATCACAAATTATTTGTTAAATTACCCAAATGTTCCTTTGGCATGGAAGAATTAGATTATTTGGGACACATTGTGGGCCATGACAAAGTGAGGGTTGATCCGGAAAAGATTCAAGAAATGCAATATTAGCCCCAACCAAAAACCTTGAAGAGTGTTTGGGGATTCTTGGGTCTCACAGGCTACTATCGCAAATTTGTATGCAATTATGGATGCATTTCCCGACCTCTCACTAATATTCTCAAGAAAAATTTATTTCTCTGGACTAACACAACTTAGTAAGCCTTCCTGGCTCTCCAACAGGTCATGTGCTCCACTCCAATATTGGCCTTACCAAACTTCACCAAAAATTTTGTGATTGAATGTGATGCTTTAGGTACGGGCATTGGTGCAATATTAATGCAGGTAGGTAGACCATTGACTTTCACCAATCAATAACTCAATGGCAAACATATGCATCAATCTACATATGAGAAAGAAATGATGGCCATATTACATAACTCTCTATAGCCCCATCATTTTGTTTCAAAAGAACTCACCCTCACATCATTGGAGGATAAAAGGGACGTGGAGGCGCTTCTCTCGTTCAAGAGGGAAATCATATTTGATCCACTAGGATCGTTGTAGGACTAGACAACTGAGAATTTGGTGAAGTTATGCTCTTGGGAGGGTGTTTCTTGCCATAACAACACTAATAGAGTGATTTCCATATTACTTCCTTGGCGATATTTCGAGGGTACTCTTTCGCCAAATCTAGGAAACCTTTCCTTATTGCGTATGTCAGATATTTCATATAATTATTTGAGAGGAAGAATTGTACCAGAGTTTGGGAAGCTTAAAGCACTGGAAATAATTAATATCAGCAACAATAATATTAACAGTATATTTTTCCATCAATTGGCAGCCTCTCCTTACTACAAATATTGGATCTATTAGATAATAAGTTGACAAGGACTATACCAATAGAATTGGGTCATCTAGTCAAGTTCCAATATCTCAATTTACACTATAATTTACTCACTGGAAGTATCCAAACTTCTCTGAGAAATTGTACATCCTTGTAGGGATTGACCATTTCATAGAATAGGTTAATTGGTCACATCCCTCCAGCTTTGGGAAATTGTACTTAGCTAATGTCTCTTTCTTCTTTTCCAACTTCTTGAGCAGAATAATTCCCATGGAATTCAGCTCGTTGCAAAACCTAGAGCAACTATCTTTAGATTACAACTACTTGAATGGAATAATTCCAGTGGAATTCAGATTGCTACATAAATTAGATTTTTGTCTCTAAGTTCCAACAACATGAGTGGAAGAATTCCAATGGAATTGGGCTCACTACACAACTTACAACACCTGTATCTAGATTTCAACAATTTGAGTGGAAGAATTCTAGTGGAATTGGGCTCACTGCACAACTTACAACACCTGAATCTAGATTCCAACAACTTGAGTGTTACTGGGAAATCTAGTGTCCACTCGGAGCTGCTAGTCCCACTAAGACTGGTAGCTATCTTAGAAAAAAACAAACTAAAACAACTTTCGCTTTCCTTTATGAGAATTAGATAAGAGGGGAACAAAGGACACCAACCTCAGTCGTGTGCTTGGTTCCTTGCTTGGTTCCTCTCCCTTCTGACAGGTCTTTGTCGCTCCTCCTTTGTCTACCCAGCTTCAAAGAGAACATGTGGGATCAAAGCAACATAACACTATCTAAGAACAAAGATCTACAATCATAAACAATATAGGACCAGATATATATTGACCACACAAATGCATATATCATCAAACATACAAGAATGTGGAGGAAAACTTGAATAGCTTTATTAATATCAAGAATAGCAAAGAGGATTACAAACCATTGTTCTGATCCAGCGTCATCCTCCCAGCATGAAAGCCCTTCTTCACCTCATGAAAAGCTTAGATCAACCAACACTATGATTTTCCACCAAGAAACCAACAGCACTTCCTTACAAAATACAATATTCCCGCCTTTGGATCTTTGTGATGAGGGATCCATATATAGATGTTTGCAGGGGGGTGAGTTAGTTGTTGAGTTTTTGATTAGTGTCCTCTCTTTGATAGTTCTTGGTTCCACTTGGAGATTCATGATCTCTTACTCATCCCTGGGTGAATTCAGAGAGGCAAGTGTCATTGGAGAAGTTTCTGGAAGATTCCATGATCATCTACCTTGCAAATTGTGTCTACCATTTGTCTACTCTCGCTCATCGAACCCTACATAAGGGCTTTCCAGTATGCATCACACTTTTTTCACTAAGCAGGTGAGATGCATTACACCCTCAGCACTGAGCAACCTCTATGGTCCAGTTCTGAGCAGTTTTCCATGGAGAACTTCTGGGAGATGATGTAATGAGCTGACCTTGTTCCTTTAGGGTGTGAAGTAACACTTTTAGGGACTTAGAAGCCCTTGCTTTATGGACATATATGATTGGGGTCGCAGTGCCCAAAAATGTCTATAACAATATGAAGGTGTGAAATACATTTATAATCTGGAAAATATGCTGAATAAAATAATTTAGTGGATGGCATTGCCACTATATTATATCAAAAAAACATAAAAGAAGATGGAAATTGTAACATCATTAATATTTTGAGGATAGTTTCTCATGAGATCAATAAGGAACTAGGTTAATGACAGTGTTAGAGAAGAAAAATCCCAAGGGGAGAGAGACCCATAAAATGTCCTAAGATGATAACGAACATGGTGAGATCAAAGTTGTGTATGAGATCATACTGAGCTTGGTAACATGAAGTAATAAAAACATCAACAATTCAATTTATGATGTGGTCAGATACAAGTTGCTACTTATGAGAGACAAAATTCAAAAGGAAGATCACCTCTCCAAGGTTACTGAAGATGCTACACTTCTAACTTCTACATTTCTTATATGCCTAGGAATGAAATGTGAAGAAGGCTTGTGAGATGTTTGCAAAGTATATAAAATAGAGACATACTTGTGTACCCCTTGGATACATCCCAGAAACAATGGTCTGTAATGAGCTTTAAGAAAAAAAAAATTATACATGCAAGGATTTGACAAAGTGGGAAGGCCAATAAGGGTTCTTCTTCTAGCCAGGAACATTTCTTGCCATTTGAATATGGAGGTTTTTAAACGTTTTTTTGTTTATGCCTTAGATAAAATGTTTGCTAGTGCTACAAGAGGACAAACAAAATTTTCCATTATAGCAGATTTTGTTGATTGGGCATACAAGAATGTAAGACTTCATGGCACCATTGTAGTTGTTCAAACCTTATAGGACTTCTATCCAGAGCACTTAGGGAAGGTGTATTAATCAATCATACATATTTTGGGTAGCATGATAGATAGTATCTCCTTTTATCGACAAAGTAACAAAGCAAGAATAGGATGCAAGAGAGTTGTAACAAAAATGCATTTACAATCTTGTGAAGATATCAAGAGACCGTTCGTAGTGAATCTCATCGCCGAATGGTTGAGTGGAAAACAGATTTGTTAGAAGATTTGTTGGAGGAAAATGCCGCAATAGTCTGGTCATAATTCAAAGAACACAATTTAAAATAAAACAATATTGAAGAATAGTTTCATTCTTCCAAAAGTTCAAAGCATATCAATCGAGAATACTACAATTTTAGAGAACGTTTTTCAGGGGAGGGCGAACCCGTTGAAGAAGCAACATATGTCTCATATGTTGCATCGCAGCCTCGGCACGTTACAAAGACAAACCCGTTACATATGTTGCTAGATCAGTAAATTGTTACATTGTTTGCATTGGTAGAATCGGCATCTATCATAATGCACGAATTTGACTGGATTAAATATGCAACGTTAAAGTCTGGTAGTAGTTCTAGAATTGTGAAACGTTAATGTCAGAAAAACAATAATTGGTAGTGGATATTTACTTGATAGGCGACATATTAATTGGTAGTGGATATTATATTGGTAGGCGAAATTTCTAACCAATTTTTAGTGCAATATACAATGGGCAACATATATCCAGCGTTTACTGTGTTATACAACTGGAATTGTATTGGACAATGTACTGGAAGCGTTTACATGGAGTAGGGTTACTATATGAAAACTTGAAAAGTGGAAGCAGTTACATGGTGCAGCGTTACTTGAGATATGTGAATATATTTTCATGCATATGTGCTGAAATAATCATTGAGATTACCATCATTCTTCAATTTGGAAACTTCTGATCCTCACTTGATGTTGGATCCATGGCTTCGGTGCTGACAACCTTCAATGTTTTTCTCCTCGTGTGTCTTTTCACTTGTTTCATTCAAGCCAAAGGTTGCCCTGGTAAGCCCTTCTTTTCCTGCGGATTGTACATACTTTAGATATCCTTATCGTTGTTGGGGAATTTTTCTGGTAAAATCCCAAAAACAACAAAATAAACTACACACAGAGACAATGCTCTGTTTTTCCACAGGATATTTAACACAACGGAAACAAATAAAATTTTTGAGTAGCGGACAGAGTTTTCACACACCAAGAATTTCTATTCATTAATAAAAATTGCTGTTATAGATTATGATCTTCCTCTCTCACAGAGGGATTCACCAACAACATTTCACTGCTGTGTGGAAATTACACACAGATTTTTCTCACGCTGCTGCGTGCATCGTTTTGCATATTCAGAACATTTCATACGCACTGCTGTGCCTCCCTTCGATTACATTTCAACACAAAAAAATGACATATATATATTACAACCAAAAGAAAATTACTTCACGTTTTACTTGCCATGCTGCCGTAAAATAAAAACAATAAAATTTAAGTGGCTTTACCAACCTTTACTTGTGCCCATACTCCCGCTGATAGAAAATGATAAAATTAAAAACTTCACCAAAACTTACCAACCCACAGTAAATTACATTTACTGTTTTACTGACAAAACTGGCAGTAAATGAAACTTTTACTTCACGTTGAATTCATTTCGTAGGCCTGTACTTCAACCATAATTCAATTTGGCTTTGGAAACCCATCGGGTCCGAGTTTCATCGCTGTTGGCACTCATATATGTAAATGCCATGCTCCATTGGTTTCCCTGATTGCGATATGCCGATCGCAATCTCTGCCGATACCTCTAATACATTATATTTTAACATATGCCTGAAATACATTAAAACACAAAAAGAGTCGCTCGCGGAACTGAAATAACATTAAACAAAATGTTGAATACCCGTTGGGTCCGGGTTATCGGGTCGCAACATAGCTCATGGTATATTCTGCCAGTTTGGTTTCACCGATAGCGATACGCCGATAGTGATATCGGCGATCACTTATCGCAAACACAAAAGCTCCTTTAGAAGTCCTCCACTGCCATTTCGCCGATGCGATATCGAAGATCGCTCGTCGGTGGAGTCTTGTGTCGCTGCCACTCCCCGCCTGCGCCGATGGGATTTGCCGATGCGATCTGCTGATACGAATTGAACTGTGTTGCCGTCGTTGTACCTGCACGGAAGTTGGAATTATCATTCCAACACTCCCCTTTAATTTCAACTGCTGGGCATTCAATCATACCCAAACACTTCCTCAAAAATTCAAAGCTTTTCTGGTCTAGTGGCTTTGTCAGAATATCTGCTACCTTTTCCTGAGTCCTGCAATGTTGTAAACTGATTTCTCCATTATTCACCAATTCTCTGATGTAATGAAACCTTGTGTCGATGTGTTTCGTTCTCTTATGAAACACTGAATTATTGGACAGGGCAATAGCTGAGCTATTGTCACAAAAAATCGCTGTTGCTTTTGCTTGCTCTTGGCCTAAACTCCTCAACATTCTTCTCATCCACACTGCTTGACAAGCTGCTGTTGTCGCTGCCACGTACTCTGCTTCTGCTGTAGACAACACCACAATGGGTTGTTTCTTAGAAGCCCATGAAATGGCTCCTGAACCCATGTGAAAAACATAACCGGAAGTGCTTTTCCGATCATCTCCACTTCCAGCCCAATCACTATCATTGTACCCAATTAAATCTGAACATTCTAGGAACAGTATATAAGATGCCAAATCTTTTAGTGCCTTTGACATACCTCAGAATTCTTTTTGCTGCTTGCCAATGTACTTCCTTTGGCCTCTCCATGAATCTGGAAATTAAACTAACAACAAACATTATATCTGGCCTAGTTGTTGTTAAATACATGAGGCTGCCAACTATTCTCTTATATAAGCTAGGACCAAAATCCTTGCTGCTATCCTCTCTGCTAAGTTTTAATCCCATTACCATGGGAGTGATCGCTTCCTTTCACTCTTGCATATTAAATCTGCCCAATACTTCATTTACATATCTTGCTTGAGAGATAAAAATTCCATTTTCATTTTGATCTACTTCTATTCCTAAGAAGTATCTATGTCAGTCATTTCAAATTCTTCTTTCATGATTGATTTGAAATTTTTAATGAGGTAGTCATCATTACCTGAAAAAATTACATCATCAACATACAATACTACAATTAAAATCTTACCATCCTTTTCTTTCATGTAGACGGTCGGTTCTCCCTCACATTTGTCAAACTCATTTTCCATTAGATAGGAATCTATCCTACTGTACCACGCTCTTGGTGCTTGCTTCAGCCCATAAAGAGCTTTCTTCAATCTGCACACTTTGTGTTCTTGGCCTTTCTTCTCATAGCCTAGAGGTTGCTCAATATAAACCTCTTCCATTAATACTCCATTCAGGAATGCTGACTTCACATCCATTTGGTAAACTTTCCACTTGTTTTGTGCTGCTATGGACAGCACAGCTCTCATGGTTTCCATTCTTGCAACCGGTGTGAAAGTTTCCTCATAATCTCTCCCATGCTGCTGTTTGTATCCCTTGACAACCAGCCTTGCCTTGTGTCTTTCAATTTTGCCTTCAGCATTGCACTTGGTCTTATAGACCGATTTGACTCCAATGACTTCTTTACCTTTTGGTAGCTCAACCAAATCCCAAGTCTTGTTTCTTTCTATGGCATTCATCTCCTCATCCATAGCTTCTATCCATTTCTTATCCTTAATTGCATCTTCGAAATGAATAGGGTCATCAACATGACAATACAAAGAAACAAGGAATTCATTCCTTCATCATAAATGTCACTTAAATTTCTAAATTTCTTACCTCTTTCATTCGGTGTGCAAGTGCTTGAAGATGCACTTGAATTTCCACTTTGTGGTGTACTTGAAGAAACACTTTCATTTATCCTCAAGGGTGTTCCTTGCTGTCCTTGTGTTGGCGCTGCTGTTTGGAGATGTGTTTCAGTCATCTCCTCATCATCTTCATCATGAGACAAACAGTTTTTAACATTCACTGTTTTCTCTATGCTTCCATCCCAAGCTTCCTCCTCAATGAACTGGACATCTCTGCTCACAAAAAACTTCTTGGTAGATGGGATATACAACCTGTAAGCTTTGGATTCCTCACTGTATCCAATGAAAATACATTTCTTCCCTTTGCTGTCCAACTTCTTCCTTAGCTGATCTGGAATGTGTGCATAAGCCACACATCCAAAAACTTTCATGTGGGCGACTCCTTGCTTTCTCCCACTCCATGCTTCTTCCAGCACTCTATTCATCATTGCTTTTGTAGGACACCTGTTCAAAATATATGATGCATAATTTACAGCTTCAGCCCAATAATCATTTGGCAAAAGCTTTGCCTTCAACATGCTCCTCGCCATATCCATGATGGTCCTATTCTTCCTTTCAGCAACTCCATTTTGCTATGGGGTGTACCTAGCTGTGAATTGCTTATGAATTCCATTTTCTCTACAAAACCGTAGGAATTCTTTGGAGATATACTAACCTCCTCTGTCAGTTCTCAAAACTTTAATACGCAGCCCACTTTGATTTTCTACAAGTGTTTTGAAATTTCGAAATTTTTCAAACACTTCACTTTTGTTCTTTAGAAAATAAACCCAAGTTTTTCTAGTAAAATCATCAATGAATGTTAAAAAATATTGGTTGCTTGCTAATGATGGGGTTTGCATCGGTCCACATACATCTGAGTGGACAATCTCTAAGGGTGCCTTTGCCCTTATGCTTTTCCCTGATGGAAACCTTTCTCTGTGTTGTTTCCCCAATATGCAACCTTCACAAAGGCTGTCAGGTTTCTCTATCAATGGTAATCCTCTTACCATCCCTTTTCTGCTCAACAAATTTAGACCTCCAAAGTTGAGATGTCCAAATCTCAAGTGCCACAACCAATTTTCGTCCTTAGTCACACTTTGGAGAGCCTTTTGGGTAACTGCTGCAATTACCTCTTTGTTCTTCAAATTTGCCCTTATTCTAAAAGGGAACATCCTGTTCCTCGTCATTTTTACTTCAGCAATGCATCTTTTGCTAGGTGCTATATCCATGATGGTGCATACATCATTCTTAAAGAAAACATTGTACCCCTTATGGACAAGCTGTCCAATACTCAAGAGGTTACACCTCATTCCAGGGACATAGTAGACATCTGCTATGGTTTTCTTTTCACCATTCTTTGTAAATATTTTAACTTCTCATTTCCCCATAACAGAAATTTTTCTATCAGTCCCAAGTGTAACTTCTGATTTCACGTTTTGATCTAAAGCAGAAAACAGGGCTATGTTTCCTGTCATATGGTTGCTGCAACCTGAGTCTAAAAACCATATGTCTTCACTATTTGTTTCAGCCATGTTACAAGCTAACAACACATTAGTTTGGCTGATGTTCTCTTTAGTAACATTTGCATTTTGTCTATTAATCATATCATGCTGCTTCTTCCTACATTCACTGGCATAATGCCCATATTTTTTACAATAATAGCATTGGACATTGGATTTTTCATACCTTTTTCCTTGAGCATGATGTTGTTCTCTTTGTTGGATGCTGCCTTGGCCTTGGTTTTGATTTGAATTGCTGCCTCTTCCTTGAGCATTTGCTGGACTGTTCCTTCCACCTCTCTGTTCTGGCTTCTGCCTCTTCCTCTTTTGTTTCCTCTGCCTTGACCTCTTCCTCTTCCAAAGGACATCTGGGTCTTGAAGGCTTGCTCTAGAGATAAGTTTTCATTTCTACTCAACCTCTGCTCATGTGTTATCAGTGATGCATGAAGTTCATCAACTGAAAAGTTTGAGAGATCCTTTGTCTCTTCTATGGTGGTGACAATCA
Organism: Pinus taeda; assembly: GCA_000404065.3. NCBI lineage: Eukaryota > Viridiplantae > Streptophyta > Pinopsida > Pinales > Pinaceae > Pinus > Pinus taeda. The sequence goes on along the minus strand of APFE030695554.1, from coordinate 476,700 downwards.
CATCAAACTTTGAGGGTAGGACCCTCAAAAGTTTCTCCACAATCCTTCTTTCCTCAAGAAATTCTCCATGAGTTCTTATTTGTGTGACCAAACCAATCACATGTGTGAAGAATGAGTCAATGTTATCTGACTCCTTCATGCAAATATTTTCAAAATCTCTCCTCAGCAACTGTAGTTTTGCTGTCTTCACTTTCTCCATGCCTTGATAGGCTGTCTTGAGGGTTTGCCATGCTTCTTTGGATGTCTTAGCTGTTGCTATCCTTGGAAACACACTCTGGTCCACTGCTTGATACAAAAATACAAGGGCTTTTGAATCATTCTTCCTATTGCTCTTTAATAGATCTTTCTCTGCCTGAGTTAATCTATTAAACTTATTTTCATCTGCTGGTTCTTCAAAACCATCTTGAACTAATTCCCATAAATCTTGATAGGCAAACAGGGCTCTCATGGTTATTGCCCAATAGTCATAGTTCTTCCCATTGAACTGTGGGAATTGAGGATTAAACATACCCATGCTGGTGCTGGTGCTGGCCATTCTAGCACTCTTTAACTATGCTTCTAAATCCTTGACTGTGTATTTAAAATACTCACTGTTTCTTTAGCAGTAACACAAAAAAAACTTTGCGGAATACCTGAATCCTTTTGCTTGAGACTTCACTTTGCTGGAGAAGATTTACTGCTGCAACAAAAAGAACCTTCCTTCAATTTCTTTATCACCCTCAAAGAGCCTGAACCTGCTCTGATACCACTGTTGGGGATTTTTCTAGTAAAATCCCAAAAACAAAAATTAACTTAATACAGAGCAATGCTCTATTTTTCTCCTAAGTATCTTTTGCACGGGGAAGCAAATAAAATTTCTGAGAACAGAGATTTTTCACACCTATAAAACCTTTATATTCATTAATAAAAAGCCTGATACATATTTCTTCCTCTTTCTCAGAGGGATTCACCAAGAGCTTTCACAACTCTGCCTCTTTCACAAATAATTTTACACTGCTGTGTAAAATCTTCATTCACTGCTATGTGAAAAGTTTTTACTTTTATTGCTGTAGAATAAAAATTCTTACATGGGTTCACTGCTAAAGAAAATTTTTTCACATTCACTCGTGTATGAAAATTTTCATTACATTCAACGTGCTGAGGTTTCACATTGCATATTCGAATAAAAAAAATTACATTACTCTTTTTCACTGCCGTGTATTTTTACATTGCTGAGTAAAAATCCTCCATCCGTTTTTGTGATGTTGCACATTACATTTCCCTTTTCAAATTTGTCCTTGTTTTCTTCTTTGCTGTCGGGAGCCCTCTTTTCATTCTAGTCCATGTGCAAAATGAACACAAAACATTACATATACCAAAACCCAAAAAAAAATTAATAATAAGTTGACTTATGCCCATACCTATCAAATAAATTCAACATACTTCCGTAACTATCAAAAAAAACAATAAAGTTAAAAATCCTACCAACATTCTACGAACTACATTAAATCACATTAATTTTTTTACGTGGGGGTCAACTAAAAAAGTTCAGGCAGGTTGAAAATGATCCTGGTCGGTTGACGTGATCGGACGCATTTCCCACACCTAACTCATTTCCCACACCTAACTCACACAAACCAAACGAACTTTAATGTCTAGTGATGAGCAGTTTTGGAATTGTACACTGAACACGTGTCATTTGGTCGGGGTGTTCTGAGGCCCTCTAACAAATACCACTTTGTGCGAAAGGTGGTGCAATATGAAACTAGTGCTTTTGTGAAACAACGCTGCAATAAATGCGTGCAGGTGAAATTACCATTTCAACAATAACATATTTCAGATCTGCAGAACCAAGCATAATTCTGTCACTACTCTTGTTTTCCACCATTTGTTCCCACTTGTCCAGCGGACGTATCACTTGACAGAGAAGTGTGAAGGCAAGTTGCACACTGGCCATTCTCCGTCTCCCGCTTGTCCGATCATATCACTCAATGAAACGGTGTCCAATCACTTGTGTACTCACCATGTTTATCTTAAATAGTTTGGAAATATAAATGAGCTTTATCCAACCTCGACCCAATACTATTCGATTTGGTATTTATTATTGTTATTTTTTTATGAGTTATTACGTTATTTTCTTTAAGTGGTCGATTTGATGTTTTGATACATATTTGTAATATGTTATAAGAAATACCATCATTTATCTAAATTTAAATGTTTAACGGGATGGATATTTGGCACGTAAAATTTATAAATAGCCAGAGCGCGAATGCTGTGATCGCTGGGGGTTTCCATTCCCATCCCTTTCCCGATGAACGTCCCGTCTGTGACATTTCCAGTTCCACATGGTGAAAGCCTGAGAACGTTCTAACGATATTCACCCAATTTTTCACTTTTCCAGTTAAGGAGCGTTCTCACGGTATTTTTATCTATTTTCCGTCAAGTATTTTCCATTTCCGGTGAAGGAGGGTGCGTTATCACGGTTTTTTTAATCTATTTTCCGTGAAGTATTTTCCATTTCCGGCGGTGGAGCGTGCGTTTAAACAATTGAATTATTTTGAAAATAATAACAATAAAACAAATTTGGAGCCTATTCAAAAAAGAAAGATTTGTACTAGCTCGCTTTATTACATAGTGGGAAATTAAACATAACTATTTTTTTTTTTAAATCTTATGCATTTAGAAAGATAAAATGCATGAGTAAAATTAAGTTACAATCGGGTTTACCGTGGATCTGTCCGTAAGTTGTAACACCGTGGACCCAAGACTAAACAATGTTTGTTGTAACACCGTGGACCCAAGACCAAACGATGTTTGTTGGGCAGAAAAAAATAGTAGTGTTTAATTTTTATTAAAGCAAATAAAAAATATGACAGGGCTGAGTACATTAAAAAGGATGTTGAAATTTATGTTTATTAAAGAATTTTAGTATGTGTATGTAAATTTATTTGAAGAACTCAGAATTAATTAATAAAATTTAAAATTGGCTTTTGTTACATGAAAATGATTAATGTTTATTTGGCAAGAGATCTATCAATAAGAAATTAGTAAGACACATAGCAATACTCTAACATAAAAAAAAATCGCATGAAAATAGAAATACTTCAACATAAAAATAAAAGTTATAAAAAACTATGAAAAGATATATGTCATTTAAAGCATCTAGTGTTGTGAATTATAAATGAAGGAATTCAACTATATTTAGATATCAACTATATTTGTAGGTTGAATTAAATCTGATATGCAATAGAAAAATTAGAGTGATATAATAGAAGGTTGGTGGACCCATAACCCATAGTTTCCATTAAAAAAAAATTGGCTTTTATACATTTAGTTGCAATGTATATTTTGCTATAGATTTGTTTACTTATTAATTATGTGTATCTACCAAGTGAGCTTATAATGAGAACCACTTACTAGCACGGCTTATAAAGACATTAACATATAGGCACTAACATATGGTAGACGACAAGTGTTATAGATGCCCTGAAAAGGGTTTTAAAAAAAATAAAAACAATCAAATTAGAGTCATACTTCAAATTTAAATATTTTGGTCCACAAGACATAGAGTAGTCAGTATTAAAGGTTAAAGTTATTGTTAAGAAATTCCTTGCGTGAGAGAGAATATGTTCCAAGTGCAGACAAACCATTGTGAAATTTTTCATTATGGAATTTTCTTATAAAATGTATTTGTCGTGAACATTATTTTTGTAATCACACCTTTTATGCAAAATCGTGTTGCAAGAGTTCCAATCCCCGAATGAAGGCATCCCAACAAAGAAAAAACATTACAAGACATATTTTACTAAAATGCAAAGCATTCATAGTGAAATCAGAAAACAAAATCATATGACTACTTGTACATTAGGGGAATTACACCTACGGTGAATCTGAGTCCTAGCAAGTGATGAAATGTGGGAATGACGAGACTACCATGTTGAGAAACTCTTGTGTTCCCCAAAGTCCTATGAATTATACTCTTCTCTCAAACTTGTGTAGTATATGAATCTCTGGAAATTACTTGGATATATCAGCTTCTGGAAATCTTGATTCTACTATTATGAAATAAATACTTGCAAATTTGTTGTATAACTCATCCAATATCAATATCAGTCTCTCGAAATCCTATCATATACCTCGTCCAATATCAACATCAGTCTCTTGACATCCTATTGTATACCTAGTCCAATATTAATATAAGTCTCTTGAAATCCTGATTATTAGTGTTCGTTTCGACATCAGTTTCTGGAAATCCTGATTTTAATTTTATAAAATACATAATCACAAAATTGTTGGATGCCTCAATCAATATCAACATCGGTTTTTAGATGTCTCAATCAATATCACCATCCACTTTCCATTTTGTAGGTTTTTCTTCTCCTGCCTCTCGTCCATTCAATGAAAAAATATATAGATGAAAACAATTCGTCTATCTTTTTTTCTGTCCTTGAGAATTTTTTTCCCACTCCATTTGATATAGGAAAAAATAGTTTATGAAGTTTTCCCCAAATTTTCCATTCCTTCGGTGTATCTTTGCACCTTTAGGGGCAATTGCTAGTTATATCTTCAGATACAGACTACCACAAACTAAAAGAACCCACATGAAAAGTGTAACACATGGTATTGCTCTATATTTTATGCTATATGGTAATGGAAAAAAAATTGAAAAGAAACACAAGAACAACCCAAATCCACTTAAAAATTCTTTTGTTGGAATGTGAATTGCAAGTACCCTAGTTTCAAATAGAAATGTGAAGGATATAGACCACTTTTAGGTAAACAATGTTTTCCAACAAGATGATGAAATGCATTGTCACTATTTTGGGCCATACCTTTTTAGAAACAAAAACCCAAACTAAATGATTAGTTATAAAGAATTAGAAATTTCACAAATATAGTAAACCAATATTAAGTGTGATTTATGGCCTTAAATGAGTTTTTGAGGGTAAACTTTGAAATGCCACAGAACTGAAATTAGAGGTCAATAGAGTGTGTGAGGTCTAATTATTGGATAGAGTTCTTGAGAAAATGCTTCTATAACATTAGAGTTAAACATGAGGCATCTCAGGTCAAGTGCCTAATGGTTAAGAGTATGTGTTTCCTCCTAAGAGGTCATAGGTTCAAAAACCAGAAGGGGTTAGAGTAGGTATGCCTTCGTAGACAATAATCAAATTGTTGCATGGAGGTGGGTCTCTTGTCCCACAAACAAGGGGGTTTCATACACCAATTTGGTGTCTGGCTTGGCTATGACCTTAAAATTGGATAATAATAATAACTATGATATAAATTGTTAGAAATTCATAATCTATAAGGGTGAAAGCATGGAGCTGGGTTACACTTTTTGGCAAAAGATGGCACATTTGAGTGGAAAAAATGATTGCTCAATTGAGCCCTTTTTAAACGCTCGATCGAGCCATTTGAGCACTTAAACAATGTAACCCAATGTTATTTAGGAGCTCGATTTAGCCATGTCTTTGCGGCAGTCAAATGAAGAAGATTGGGTTCTGGCTTTATTTTCTGGCTCAGGTAAGTTTTATTATATGGAATTGAATTTCAATATGTTATTTTTTAATTAATATGTCATTGTACTAAGTTAGTTCATTATTTCTTTTGTGCTTGATAATTAGGTACAACACTAGCATGTTGCCTTCAAAAAGGAAGAAATTGCATTGCAATTGAAAAAGATCCAGTACAGTGCAATTTTATTCAGCAAAGAATTAATGCTCTTCAATTTCTTCCAGATGCAATGCAAGAAATTAGGTTGAAGAAAGGGGACTTTAGTGAATCACGTGTGGCAAAAAAGGCAAAGGAACCCCAACCAACATTACATGGAATGTTTGTAAAGACATACATTGGGAGATTTGCAGACATCAAAGACCCATTAGAAGAGGAAAATGAGTAAAAGGAAAAATAAAATATTGTGGAAGAAGACAATGATGAAACTCTATAGGATGAAGAGTTTGGATTACGTGACATTGTTGATTAAATTTAAGTTATGCTTGTAAATCAAGCTTTGCAATGTTTTGACTTTGACATTTTATGAGAAGAATAAACACTCAATTAGGGTTGTTATACGTTCAATATTTATAATATGTGATTTTTGCATTGATATTTAAGTTAATCATTATTTTTTGAAAAAAATGATTATTATTATTTTTTTGACATGAAATTCATAAAAAAATATATTATTTAACCATTTTAGTTAAAATTATCGTATAAAAATTGTGATTTTGACATGTCAATTCTAGCAAAAAATTATCAAAACGTGTAGTTTTTTAGTTATATTTATGTTAAAAAATGGTTATTTTTATGTCCATTGTTAAAAAATATTGTTTTTTAGAAACAATTATTTCATGTGGATTGAAAAATTAATTAAGGACGTATAAATATGTAAAATAATGAAAATTCTAAATATCGACCTCCTAATTTAAAAATGCAAAACAATAAAAACCTCACTAAAAAAAAAGTTAAAATTAAAATAAAAAACAAAAAAATGTGAAGAAAACAACCACTTCAAAAATGATCAAATTTACAAAATAATTATTTACATTTTATACATTATAAAATTTAAAGCCAAAAAACAGGTCTTTTAAAAAAGGGGGTGGTGCAGAATACTCACTTTTTTAAATCAACATGAAAATCACTACCATTTTAAAACGTAATGTACATAAAAAAAATTAAAGTGCCATAAACTATGCTCTAAAAAAACATGTGTGTTCTGCATCACCCCTTAGCAAAATCAGGTCACTTTTTTGCTATCTCTACGAAACAGGTAACAATATCAGTTCCTGTTTCAAAGTTTACATTGTTAATGGTTTACCAAATCATTCATCAACAAAATTTTTGTGGACATATCTATGGGAGGTTGTGTAATTGAAGATCAAGACATTGCCCATTCCAAATATTTAGATTTGGTGCATTCCCAATCTGGCATGTTATATGACCTCTTGCCTGATGCTCCGAGACCATCTACAGATCCAACATCTTCTAAAATTTTGGATGTACCATTTGTCGATGGTATTATTGGATTAGTGACTCAAAATTCTAGTAAAGCTCCTTTGAAGCAAAAATCTATTTTGAATTCTGCATCCAATACTCCTTCAAATCCCTCTTCAAATCATGTTAAAACCTCTTAGGTTAATTTTGTTCAGTCTACCATGGCAGACAAAGCCTCTAAAGTTAAAAATAAGGGTAAAGGAAAATCAAATTACGATACCCCAAAATAAGATCCTCCAAAGTCATTTGTTGATGATACATCTATGTAAGCCCAAATATCCTTGCCTCATTTGTGAGGAAGATCACTATACCAAGGATTGTCCCCATCGTTCAGAAGTTAGTCACTTGTTAAAAGGAACTCAAGGGACACCAACTGTACTGAAATAATATTTTCCATCACAGCAGACCCAGTCAATAGAACAACTGCAATATTCTGCATCTTCAGGTTGTCAGGTTTATATGAGTGGAACAATTCCTAGTTTTGTTGCCACCTACTGAAAAGACTATCCAACTCCTTCCAAACAAACTTTGGAGAAAGAAGTTACAGATACACCTTCTACCTCTACTCCATCCAGTTTTGGTCCTATTCATATCGAGAGACCTAGTAATGACTCTGTTATCCAACCACCTCCCAAGGGTTTCCTCTAGAAATCATCTTCCAATCCGAATGCGCGAGCTTCCCAACATTACAATATTGTCAAAAATTTAGCTCAAGCACCTTTGGTGATGTCTACCTTGGAAACTCTCAAGACTTTCCCATTACAGTGGAAAGCATTACTATCTATTATAGGAGGAGTTGACCCTGCTTATTCGAGTTTGATTACATTTGACTTGGAAAATCATGTTCCACGTCTTCCCCATCTACTTATGGTTTTAATCCAGTTCATCATAAAAGGGAAGACGATTCATTAGACTATGATTGATGAGGGTGCCTCCACCTGCGTCATGTTTGTTTCATGTTGGAAATCTATAGGCTCTTCGCCTCTCAACCAGTCTCCAAGCACCTTAGCAGCCTTCAATGGAAGAGGATCTCGCCCTTACGGTATTCTCAAGAGTTTTCCCATCACGTTGGAAGGGAAAACTGTTGAATTAGAAGTAGAAGTTGTTGATGCAAATTTGAATTATAACCTTCAACTTGGATGAAGCTAGACTCATGCTATGTTTTTCATAGCTTCTTCTTTGTTATGCGTGCTCTACTTTCCTCATGAAGGGAAAATAGTCATCATTGATCAGTTAGCCTTTTTCTCTTCTGGTTCTTTGAATGGAAATGTGCCATATGTGGTAAATATCTACATTCCTTATGAGAGTGTTGGGGCCAATCTTTTTAAGGACTCTTCTCTTATGGGAACTTTTTCCCTCCCACCTCCACACATCACTTCTATCAACATGATCTCTACTTCTTACGATCCTTGGATCGTTCCTTCCCCTGATCAAGTTGATTCTTTTGGTGATGTCATGCCACTTAGTCCACAAAACAAGCCTATCAAGATGTTGTTTTGTCTTTGTTGGTTTCTTTTGAAAGTTATACTACTATTCGTATGCATCTAGACGCATATTCATAGTCCCCTTGGCTTGGTTCTTGGGATTCTTCGGATCCCTTGAACAAGACATTTTCACACTGATGAGAGCATCACCGAGGTTATATATCTTAAGGAAACTCCCTGGAATGATGTTCATCATCATTCCTCATTTCTCCCGAGTCTTGGAGAGATTTCATCGTGTTTGGATACCTTTGTTTCTCATACACTCACCCATCCATTTCAAATGCCCATTTTGGTGCATGAATTTTTGTCTGAGGGAAACATGGGAATATTACTACTACATGCCTATTGAAATTTCTATTAAACCAGGAATTGTCGAGAACATCCATCTTGGGATTTCTTGTTCTCTTGATGAGATCAAGATTTACACTCCCCTGTTTAAGGAATTCCATGATGTCTTTTCCTAGTCATATGAAGAAATTCCTGGCATAGATCTAAGTATAGTCGTGCACGAAACTCCTACCTATCCATATGTGAAGCTTGTTCATCAGCGACTTCATCTAGTGCACCCTAGAAAGGTAGCCACTATAAAGGGAGAGGTTGAATAACTTCTAAAGTTTGGTTTCATTTACCCCATTCCATTAACAGATTGGGTTTTGAACATTGTCCCTTTGACTAAAAAACAAGGGACTATCCAAAAATACTTATCCAACTCCTTTTATCAATCAAGTTATTGATGAGTGTGCTAGGAGTGATATTTTTTCTTTTATGGACATTTTTTTTGGCTACAACCAAATTAACATTCTTCCCACCAATCAACACAAAACTAATTTTATCTGTCCATGGGGAACCTTTGACTAGAAGAAACTACAGTTTGGTTTGAAAAATGTTGGTGCTACCTTCCAATGAACTATTTCTTATGCTTTTCATGACATCAAATACATTATTTAACCGTATCTCGACGACTTACTGACTCATTCTTCTAAGTGTCATGATCATCCTGACCACCTATGAGTGATTTTTCTTTATTGTAGAGACTAAAATATTCATTTAAATCCGCATAAGTGTGTTTTCTAACGTTGATTCTCGTTGTCTCCTAGGGTTTGTGGTATCTAAGGAAGGCATCCGGTTTGACCCCCTCAAAGTTGAGGCCATTGTAAATTTACCCCCTTTGTCATCTTTACATAAGTTGTAGAGCCTGCAAGGGAAAGATAATTTCCTTCGTCGTTTTGTACCCAATTATGTTGAACTTTCCAAGGGATTTACTCATTTGCTAAAAAAAGGGATCCCATTTATTTGGAATGAAATCACTCAAAAACCTTTCGATGCATTAAAGAAAATCATTAGTGCTCATTTGTTGCATCCCCCCAACTATCACCACGATTACTTCTTGTATTTGGCTACAGCCGATAGTACAATTTCCATGGTACTAGTGTAGGACGATGCTAATGGAAATAAAGACGTGATCTACTACTTAAGCCAAAATCTTATCGATACTGAAACTCGATATGCCCATGTCGAGAAACCTTTAGCAATTGTTCACATTGTTCAACGCTTTTGACACTATATTCTCTTGCGAAAAACCACTGTGATTTCCAATTGCAACCCCATGACGTACATCCTAACTCGTCAGTTGCTGGGGGTGAATATTCCAAGCGAATTCTTATCCTTCATGAATTTGATTTGGAATTTTCTACAACCAAATAAAAGAAATTGTTAGTTTCTATCCAATTGATTTGTGGACTTCCTTCTGCAACCACATCTATGGCTTTTGATGAGTGCATTCTTGATGAGACTCTTTTTCTCATCAACACTCTTAACCCATGGTACGGGGATATTATTATCTATCTCTAGACCCAAAATTTTCGATCAAAGTTGTGCAATTTTGAATGTTGTCACATTCGACATCATTCCTAACCATATTGAATCATTGGTGATACTTTGTACCATGTTGGTGTCGGTTCTCTCCTTTGTACATGATTGACAGTCGAATAATTTGAGAGTGTCCTCAATGATTTCCAATATGGGCCTTGTGGTGGTTATATGATAGGGTATGCTACTGCTCAGAAAACCCTTCATGTTGGTTACTTTTGGCCTTCCATCTTTAAAGATTGCATTTTAGCAGTCCAAAAATGTCACACCTTCCAGATTTACAACTGTAAACAACGAGCCCCACCCAAACCCCTACACCTAGTTTTTACCGTCGCCCCCTTTGGTAAATGGGGTATTGATTTCATGACATGTAACCCTCACTTAGCTGGGGGCCATGGTTATATCATCATCACCATTCATTATTTCACTAAATGGCCCGAGGCGTTACCCACATATGATGTTGATAGTAAAATTGCTGCTCAATTTCTTTTCAACCATGTCGTAGTTCGATTTGGTGTCCCTCAAGCCATCGTTACTAATCATGGATCTCATTTCTGAAATTACATGATGGCAGAGCTTACTACTCGGTTGGGTTTGCATCATAACAACTCAACTCCTTATTATTCACAGGCCAATGGCCAAGTTAAGGTCGTAAACAAAGTCTTGGTTACTATGGTTCAATGCACCATTGGGATACATAAATCAAGTTTGCATCTTATGTTATTTTAAGCTCTTTGAGCTTACCGAACTGCAGCTAAGACTACCACTCGATTTAAACCCTTTTAGCTAGTGTATGGTATGGAGGCAATTCTTTCAATTGAGTGTGAAATTCCTTCACCTGAAGAGAAGCATTTACTTTACCTCAAAAGGCTCGATGAAAATCACTGCTTCGCAGCGTTAATAATTGAAGCATAGAAGAAACGAGTTAAGGCTCAATACGATAAAATTGTTTCTCCTTGCATTTTTGCTAAGGGTGACTTGGCCTTGCTTTATGATCAAGCCAATGAGAAATTGGGAGCTGGGAAATTTGAGCCAATGTGGCATGGGCCTTACATTATCAAAAGAGTTTTACAAAAGGTGACTATGAGTTAGTAGATTATGAAGGAAATTCTTTGGCTGAGCTCCGAAATGGGCTTTATCTAAAGAAGTACCATGCGTGATTATATGTGTAAATACTTGTGTACAATAGTATGTTTTCATTAGTGTGCAGTGTGGTTTTGGTGTGTTAGTTTGCTTTTGCAAACATTTTCCTCTGCTTACCTCATGCTCTACTTGGTTTGAAGATGTCATCCAACAATTACATCTATTTTGCTGATGGGTTTGTCATAGTACATGAAATCTATCTTCCGCTACATGGGAACTCTATGACCCTAGTGGTGAGTTAGTTGATTTACAAGCCATATGTTTAGGTCAGACGTCTAATAAAATTTTAGAATGTAGTGTGTTCATCAAGCTTTTTTCAGAAGTTATTTCTCTTGGGATTAGAGAGTTAATCGTAAAACTTGATTCACAACTCATTGTGCTACCACTTAATGGACAATATGTTGGGTGTGGAGCCTGATTTTCTTTTGTATTTAAAGGTATCGCCACATTGGACCCTAGTTCGAAATGGGGTGGCAAATCCGCCCATAAAATATTCGATGCAGAGGGGGTCTGGGGGGGTGGCTGCGACCTTTTGGGAGCCCCCCCTTGGTGGGGGGTTTTCGAGGGTAGCGCCCCCAAAGCTAAGAATATATGTAAATTTTCCTTGTAAAAGTATAATAATTTCTAGTCAATCTGGGTTGTTCATTAGGCTGAGATTCGACAGTAGAAGTTATGTTTAATTTAGGGTTTTTCCCCTAGAAGGCAACCCCTCACTATATATGAGGGAATTGTATTGTGTCTATGTAGATCTGTATTCTGAGTGAGGAAGAGAGAGGAGATTGAGAGCAAAGAGGGTGTTGCAGTTGATCTATTGTAGGTTGTATCTCTTCAATTTCCTAGATACTATAAAAGAAGGATTGGTTGTTTCTCCGTGGAAGTAGCCCAAACTGGGTGAACAACGTATATCTATGTCTCTCTTGTTTTATGCATTTTCTGTGTTTATATTTCTGCAATATTTTATGTTTTCCATTCCTCTGTAATATATAATTTTCTAACACAATATTCAGTTAGAAACCCTCAAATTTTGAGAATGTATTTGTGAGTTCATTTATTAGAACAAGAATTTGATTTTATTACTTATCATCACATTCCAAGATGCATGGCCACATTAATGGATGCATTGGCTAACTATGTGTTAGATAGACATTTGGGAAACTTGTAAATTGTAGAGCATCACATATAAAACATGGTAAACAATAAAACATGTATATATATATATAGCAAGTGTTTGCAAAAGATTGAGCAACATCAAAATGACAAAATTTGTGTTTAGAGACACATGGCTTTATAAGCCTACAAAAATGCAAAAAAGTAAACTAGAAGTTGGGTATCCGCCCACATGGTGCTCATGCTAGCACGAGACAACCCTAATAACTCAGCCCAGCAATCGACGTAGTTTGGAAAAATCCCTTACATTGTGCCTTTGGTAGCATAATGGCACCTCGTCAATTGATGCATACTTTGGAATACCCCTCATTAAAAAATTTGGGTTACGCTCTACCTTGACGATAGGAACTTCTCCCTCCTCATATGGAGGAGCCTCTTCAATCTGGCGTACCACTCGCTTGGATATTGGAGAAACCCCTGGAGGTCTCTCTATTCCAACATCTACACAGCATCATAAGTCAAGTCTCAATACACATATATAAAAAATAAAAACTTCAAAAAATTCAAAAATAGTTTTCTACCTGAATCGGTCCACTATGCCCCTAAAGGGAGTGGAAAATCTAGATCTCCTCGGAAATATGTGTCAACATACACCCAATCATCGACCATGATTAGTTTTTGACGCAGCGATCCGAAAAATGTCGGAGGAAATGACATTTGTTGACCACCTCCATGTCGAGGCATCAACTCTCCCCATCTGAGTAATTGTGGATCCATGGGCACTGGTGGATCCACTTTAAACCACTAATAATGTAACAATGGCACACATTCCAAGATGAATGTCACTAGAATAGATATAAAAACCAAATTGTTTCAGATTCCCCGAATTGCACTTGGTAAGTTAGTGCTTCATGCACACCAACAAACCTTTGCTCCAATTAAAAATTATGAGATTTAGGCACTCAATTGCATACTCGAAATAAGACTTTGTTTCCTCATGAAATGCTTTTGCCCTTGTTATTCAAGCCATAGTTTGTAGGAACGTTCACAGTGGGAGGTTGGTAATGGTTTTTATGTCAATTTTCTCATTGTGAGTCTTCTTGGGCCTTGGACAATGCCTCATAATGAGCATATCCATGCTCTCCCATCTAGTGTGTGATCCTGACAGCCACACCTGTTGTCCCTTTTTGGAACAACCCCGTGATGAAATAAATGTTGGTGACCTCTATGTTGAGCTCTTGATCCCCAAACATGAATAGTTGGTGATGTACACCCCACCAAATGATTAGGTGTTGCAATAACTCAGGCTGTGATCTGATCCTGAGAATAACGAAGAATACAATCTCGATCTCGCATTGTCTGATAGTCTTTGGCTTCATGACCACTCTTTTTCCATTCAATCACCATTTTTGGACTGGTTATCCTACAAAAAATCAGCAAACCAATATTTAATGAGCATCCATGGAGAGAAAATCTAATATTAACTATTTTACATGGAAGATTTCACCTTAAAATTTTTACCTCGATGCCATCTCGTATGTTTAGGAATTTTCTATCGTTGTCAACTCTAGGGCCTAACTGACTACAGGGTGAGTAGCGCGAGTCTGATGGGTGAAACCCGCATTGGTCACCCACGATATGAATTTTCTGCAAGTCGTCCTTGCAGCCTACCCTATTGATGAAAATGAATAAAATGGCTACCAAAATGAAGAGGAAGGATAGGTCTCTTACCTGCAATAAGTGGCTCGACAAATGGTGTCTCAGATTGATCATGCTCATTGTTTGAAAATCGAGGTAAAATAAGGTAAAAATGCTCTCACAATTGCAAATTGGTAAATGGTAAAAATAACTTACTTTTTTCCCTATTTATAATTTTAAATAATACTTTTACCAAATTAGGGCGTATTCCACTCATTTTTTAATATCTTTCCTCGAAATCATTAATGTGTGTTTCCTTTTGTAGCGACAGTTCCATGTTCTTGGTGATAGTGATTTATCTTGACTGATTTAACGAGTTTCATTTTATTGGTTTTTTAGACTCATTAAAAATAAACAAAAAAGTGACCCCCTGGAGTCATCTTTAAGCTCTTTTCTGACTCTTGAAAAATGAAAAGAATTCTAAGTACTTGTCGTTTCGAACTCGTAAAATTAAATGAAATCATGTCTATTCAATATAAGTTTAACCCTTTTCTGGACTGAGATAGACTATTGTACAAAAAAGGAACACTTTAGTTTAACATGGCTAAGAGGTTCTCTTGGATATTATTTTCTACCTTTTCGGGTTCAAGAGATGATTTACGAAAAGGGACCTTTGGAGTTTTCTTTTTTCACTTCTTTTTCAAACTCTCTAAACATGAAAAATATACCGAGTTTCACCTTTGTCAGACTTGTAAAACTTAAAATGACGCAGGACATGTCACCATGATGAAACTGAGTTTCTCCTTCCTCGAGCTCATAAAATTACTAGGATGGATTCATTTGAAGGGTGGACTTATACAACAAGCATATGCTATCCCCTTCAAGCTTGCGATAAAAAATATATGGGGTACTCGCCAGAAATGGTGGGGGAAAAGTGAAAGTGATTATCTTTTGTATTCTATAAAGGCAGTATGTCACTCTTGAACATGACACCCATATGTCACTCGTGTCGGGTTTGGGGCATACTCACTTGGTCATTTGTCTTCCTAGGTTTGGGGAATCCTTTTATCTAATTATACAATTTCGTCATCATGACCTCTAATCCTATGTTGAATCAAATGCTGCCAAACTTCAGCTTCATGTCATCGATATGTTCAATAGAAGTCCTATCTGTAGTTATTTACCACCTATACAGTATCTGAGTTTCTACCACCATCATGGATCACACTTATATACTCTACTATATCTTTTTTTTTCATGTCAATGATGTGGAATTTGTTATGGCCATCCTTCGACGGGTCACTTCCTGTCCACTTCAACTCATTTTTTGGGAAGAAGATCTAGATACTCCCTTCCGATACCTTAGATATTGAATGCATCAATGGAAAGTTCTTCACATTCGATGACAGGTTCACATCATTGGCCTTCGATTGGATGGTTCCACAAGTGTTCGACTTCAGCTTCATTCTTTACAGTCATGGATTGTTCTGATTGTCCCTTGAGAACTATTGTCATTATTGGTGCTTTCTCTCATGCATGTTAATGTTTTACATCATTGACCGATAATTAAGTGATTTTCTATCATGTTCAACTTTGACACATCTATTCACATGATTAGAATTCATACATTTATTGGGTTGAGGCGGAGCGCAAAACCATGGATACTGTTTTATAAAATCCAGGTTGCATGGAGTTATGAGTTGTTCATAATTGTACACATGTTTCCTTTGGGAGGATGGTTGCGACCATAACGTGGATCCATATTCATGATCCTTTTTCATTCGGATGGTTGTGACCATACCGAGGATATTTGCACATGATCCCTCCTATTCAGATGGTTGTGTCCATATTGTGGATTCATGTATTATTAGATGCATATTCATGTATCATTAGGTATGATGTCAAATATTTATATGTATATGCTTGATTTCTAGGTCTCCTAACAGTGTTGTTCTCATCCTTGCATTGACTTGTAAAGCATCTCAGTCATCACTCCATGTTCTGCCTTTATGCTTTAGGGGACATTTGTTACACAGTTTTTTTTTTCACACCTCTTGTTCACTTCCTATTCATATCCAAAAGTTGAAAAATGTTGACTACTATATATCATATCCATCATGATATACAAACCAAACCCTACCTGAAGAATCAAAGAAAAGCTTCCCTGGATTCATTTTTGAAGAAGGTTGACTAAAAAACCTAATTTTAGCATCAATGCATTTTTCTCCTCTGCCTGCCTATGTTGATGGTAGATTTCTCATTTATACACTCATGCTGCCAACACGAGTTTTCATAGGAAAAACCATGCTTAACCTCTTTTGGCAGGTTTTCCCAAATTGGAGGAGAAGCTTCGCTCACTAGAACCTTCGGGAACAACAAGCTAGATATTGGTTGTTGTTAATATGGTCAAGCTCTCTCATTTGGGCCTCTTGATCTTATCATCATGGGATTTCCCCTTGAGATGTGGACCTTCCTCCCTCTTTCGTGGATCCCTAAATCCCTCTCCCTTCCATTCAAAAATGGTTGGTCATTGATTATCACATCCATATACTGAGATTATGCTTACATGTTACCCATTCTCGCTTGGAGAAGGAGTGCTTGAAGAGCCTTTTCTTGGACTTGGACATCCACCAGAATGAGGTCTTCAACATCAAGGCATAGATTATATGCTTCTGTTTTTAGCTTATTAATATATACATCTGATGTTCACTTTCGATAATTATGTAAATGTTTGTGCTATTAGCTTAATGTTCCTTGATCTATTAAGTAGTTTGAGTTTGATGTATGCCATATATGCTCTTGCATCTTGCATCGTAATTTGATCTTCCTTGTAGGTACCCAGACATGAATAAAAACTAAGGAGTGAGGCCTGGAGAAAAATATTCAAAGCCATCTTCAAGGATCGAGTGGTTAGCATTAGAGCAAGGTAGGTTTCTCCTTCTCTCTGCATTTGTCGAACATAAACTAGGGAAGTGCATGTCAATTTCTTTAGTTTGTTGCTAGACCCACTCATTGGGCTAGATGGATTGCCTTTTTCTACAGAGGGGATTTGCATTCACAATAGGACTAATTTCTTGGAAAAATCAATGCAACAATTGAGGGTTTTGATATTATGCAGTAGTGAAAATTTGAGTACAATCTATGGATGCTTAAACTAGTAATCCAAAAAGAGAAATAACTGATAATAATAACTAGTGAGAAAAATTTCTCACTCCACAGGAAATCCAACACTGAACTTAGCTCGAATTGATTTGTTCCTTTCTCACTCTGCACACTCATTTCATGAGCCTATGTAGTTACTGCATCCCAGAAGCTCAGAACTATGTCTCCTTCCACTGTCTCATTAGCTGTTGTATGGGAAACTGATACACTTTGCCTCCAGACCCTCTACCTAGCTTCTGGCTCAGAATTTCTCCTTCTCCCCAAAAAAAATGGAAATCTCCCCAAGATGTCTTTCTGTTTACTCTGTGATGCCTCTCTATGGAAATCACTGCCTCTTTGCAATGTACTCGCTGGAAATGGAAAATATTCCTCCAACCTCACTATCTTTTCCCCTCTCTCACTGCTTCAATCTCACTAAATCACCTCCAACAACTGAATGTTGCTACTCTAGAGATCGATTTCCCAACAAAATTGATTGCTCAACTGATTTTGGTATGTCTTCTCCTAGCCCCATAGACTTCTTCTTATAATCCTCCATGGAGACTTCAACGAACATGGTTAAATCTTAATCGATGGCTAGGATTAACTAGAAATTGATCCATGAATATTTCTATAACATTCCCACCATGAATTAATTAATTCTGATTAATTAATCATATTCCTTACATTTAGACTTAGGAAATGTTTAAAAAATGACTAATAATCTTCATCTGTAGGTGGAATTTCTAGAAACTATTTATGGGTTTTGGAGATCTCATGTATTTTATCCTCTCCAAAAAATTTCATGGCTATAACACATCTAATTCTATAAAAAAATAACACTCCCTCTTAGCAAGGAATGTGTTCTATTGTTGTTTCCCCCTAGAGCACCACCTTGTCTCTACACCATCTCCTATCACGATGATGATGTCTGGTTGTTGTTGTGCACCTACTACTTCACAACTCTAATATGTGTTGCATCTGTGTTGTTGTTGACCCTGCAAAACTATTGCCAAGACTGCATCTTCACTCCAACTCCCTCTCCATCTATTGTTGTTGAAACTACAACATCTGTAACTAAAAATCATCCTAACTATTGAATCAATTGTGAACATTATGATAGATATGTCACCCGAGTCTCTGACAGCTATTAGTATATGCATTGTCACTGAATAATTTGCACTATTGTTGACTCTGCATTGTGCCAACTGTACTGTTGCCAACTCTGCATTATTCTCCCTACCATTTGACTTCTACTAGACCCTTCATTTGTAACTTTGGCATTTGACTGCATCTACTGTCACTAATCCATCATGCTACTGAACATGGTGGGCCACTATAGCAAGCTACTAATATAAGAGGTGGAATACTCAAAGATCCTGCCCATCTAGCACACTGGAGTCTCATACTTCTCATCCTCCTAGATCTCATGCCCGAATATCTCCTTTTGAGCATATTTCCTCACTGGAACTCTTCTTTGCAACTCAAACTACGCCACTTTCACTTCCTTCGACAACTAGAAGTTGATATGTTGCCCAGATCTGAATTCTACCTAAATCGCACAATCTCCTCTAGAAATATTGTATGGTCATCCCTACAAAGCTGTAAAACTTGTGACTCAAAAATTGAGAAAATAAACTTGAAAATCTCCCTCTTTCCTATTGCTCAGCTGTTGGATCTGCTACTCGCACTCCCTTCTTTAATGAGAAGATCTACTCACAATTACTACCAATCTACAACTAGAAAAATTAAATCTCTAAAACTTGAGATCCCTAGAGAGAAAATTTTCCTTTGCGTGTGCTCTTCCTCCTCCCAATGTTAGTTATACTCTAACACACTACTGCAAAAATACTGCGTCTAGCTAGAGATCTTCTCTGTGAAAGTACTAGGCTACCCCCTCTACCTCTAGAATCCCTCGTTCTAGAGAGATCAAATTTTTTGGCCCTCTCTCAAAAAAAATTGAATCTTCTCAAGAAATTCTGCCTCTTAGCAAAGTGACTACATTGCCTTGTGGGGTTTTGATCTTCTGCCCACACTAAAGAACGAAACTCCCTCTTCCTTCGCTATTGAGCTCTCAAACTGATCATCTGTGCTTTGATGCCATTTGAAAATTTGGTTAACCCTAAATCCTATCGTAGCAACTAATGTTAATTATTCTAATTGTTAATTTAATTAAATAATTTACTTCTTGTGTGCTACGACAAATATTGAATTAAATACACTGCAACCTTCACAAATAAAATAATGAAGAAATAAAAAAACTGGAAGAAATGGATGCACACACACAAAATACATTTTTATTTTTGGACTAAGCCCTTGAGAAACCCAACTCGAGAAAATTGATGTAGCAACTGAGGATTTTGATATTATGCAGTAGTGAAAATCAAATTACAATATATGGATGCTTAAACTAACAATCCAAATAAAGAAATAACCAAAAATAACAACTCGTGAGAAACATTTCTCACTCCACAAGTGATCCAACATTGATGTCGGCTTGAATTGAGCTTCTCCTTTCTCCCTCTGCACAGACACTGCATCATCCTATGCATTTACTATGTCCCACAAGCTCGGAATTATGTCTCCTCTTACTGTCTCATCAACCATTGTCCATGAAATTGATACTCTTTGCCTCGAGACCCTCTGACCAACTTCTAGCTCAAAATTTATCCTTCCCCCCATGAACACAGAAATCTCCCCATGAGGGCTTTGCGCTGCCTCTCTGTGGTAATCACTGCTTCTCTGCAATGTACTCGCCAGAACTGGAAAATCTTCATCCGACCTCACCATCTCTGCCCCTCTAATATTACTTCGATCTCACTGAATCACCTCTGGCAACTGAATGCTACTACTCTAGAGATTGATTTCCTAGCAAAATTGAATTCTCAACTAATTTGGTTTGTCTACACCAAGCCCCATCAACTTCTTCTTATAATTCTCCGTTGAGACTCCTGTTAGTCTCAGTCTTCACAGCCTTCCTCCAGTGATCAAACATGCTCTTACAAGTGAATTTAGGGCATCAAAATCAAATTTTGTCATTTCAGTGAGTCTTCAAGCAAAATTTGGTCACTAGGCATTAGGTCTAGGGTTTTTTTTCACTCTTTCCAAAGTTTCCCAAATGTCAGTCTATGTCACTATTCAGCTGAGTCTATCATCATTCAGAAGGTTGTTATCATCATGTCAGGTTCCATTGGGTCATTTCACACCTTGTTCATGCTTCAGTTGCACCTAGGTAAGGTCATTTCCCTCTCAGGGTTTTGAAGGCATTTTACTTGAAATGGTCAAATCATTACACAAATTTGTATCAGATGTTCCTACACTTCCCTATCCTTCTGTACTTTTTAAAACTTCCATCACTAAGATCCCCCAAATTCCTCATTTTCGCACAAACCCTAGTTTCTAGCTACAACCTGGCAATTTTCTAAGTTGGGCCTGTGTTTTTCCCTTTTGGACCCCTTCCCCTCACTCAATCTCTAAGCCACTTTCCCCTGCTTCCTAACATCCCTCCCTACTCCCAAAAATTTCCCCAAGAATTTAGAAGCCCCTTATCCCCTTCATTTCGCTTCATTTCGACAAAATCCCTTGTTTCATACATCGGGATAAGTTTTACTCAAATGATGTTTATGAGCCATCAAAGATGAATCGGAAACCTAAGAGAGGTTTTTGTCCACTACAGGCCAAGGAAGAAAAACCTTCTTCACTTTTTACACAAGTATAATGGTTTTGGATAAATGTCAAAACTACAATCGCCTCGGGAGAATTGATGCACCTCTGTAGTGACCTTGGGAAAATAAATTTTTCTCCTAGCTTGGTTGGAAAAATAACTTTTTTGATAATTCAAAGGATAACTACACAACAATATCTTTCCAATTAGCTATCATGAGCTCAATTTGGAATTGAGGAAGGCATTCAAAAGTTGACTGCAACAGCACTCTGACTTGAGGCAGCCTCATTTGGCACATTTTTACCAGTCTTGGGAGATTTGATTTCTGACAAGGAAAATGAGATCCAAATTGAAACATTTTAGTTGTACTGGAAAGTATACTCAGAGACCTTTCTAACGAGCTATCCTACGCCTGATTTTGACATCAGGAAGGCCTCCAAGTGCCTCTTACAAAATGTGTTATGCGTTGGGTTTGTGCGCTACGCACGCAGGTGTGCGCTACGCACTGGGCCTCATTGGGTAGTGTAAAAAAACAAAGGTGCTACACATACAGGTGTGCGCTATGCATTGGGTTCGGGCGCTACGCACTCATTCACAGCCCCAAATGTTTTTTTTGTTAATGCGACCAGATCTTGCCAAATCGACTCCAAAGCTTGCAAGTAGGTTTTTCATGGCTGCTCAGTCAATTTTAAAATGTTTGTAGTGTGTTTAAGGTGGGAAATTTGATGTGTTGGGTGTAGAAAAGTGAAATCCTATGCACATACCAAAATCATTCCTTAGGGTTTTTAAAGACACGTGGGTGGCTTGGTGAAGATTATCCCATTCTCCATTGGTGAAATACAGTCCCATACTCATTTGTAAAGTTTTAGCCAACATTGCAAAGGGTGCACATTACACTTTTTGCTCATTTGTCAAATTCCCTTGTGATCAAAGCAGTGACTATTTTATGCCAATCTACTTAAACAGAGCTATTACCACTGTGACTTGTTTCCTATGATGCTTTGGTACACATCTAACATGTTTAGGTTTTGAGCATACATTGAACTTTTGATTTCACTACACCTATATCAACATACATATTGCAGACATCTTGTTTTCAAAGCCATGTCAGACACAGATTCAGTTTATAAGTAGGAGGTAAAGGCT
Organism: Pinus taeda; assembly: GCA_000404065.3. NCBI lineage: Eukaryota > Viridiplantae > Streptophyta > Pinopsida > Pinales > Pinaceae > Pinus > Pinus taeda. The sequence goes on along the minus strand of APFE030695554.1, from coordinate 454,533 downwards.
TGTTACATAGTAATTTGTCACCATTGGTCACCGTCCCTGTTACCCCTATTGTCATACATTGGAGGATACATTCCGAGACCTGTGAGCAGTGACATAACCTAAAAACACTTGCATTATGTTCCCCTGAGTATGTACTTCATGTTCCCTGAAGACACCTTCTGCAAATTATCCCTGAAAAATGCCCCTTTTCCAATGGCGCAAGTGCACAGTGTCTTATCCACGCCAATCACTGAGATCCTCAAAAGGGGGCGTGCCCATTGGCGCTCGGTCCTAGAGCAACACTCGTGCCAACTAAATTTGGTAATGATTTTTGGCCAACATGCACCCATATGTTTTTTCCTCTCAGATCATGAAGTTCTTTGAGGGAAAAATCCATCTGATAGAGGTCGAGAGTCATCATCTATCCTTGACACCTATCCTCAGTAGCTTTTCGGAGATAATGCCAATCCACAATGGGCGTCCTGGTACATTGAATCTTCCTCCCTTCTCCATCTATAAAAGTTTGTCCTCATGCATTAGACAAGCTAGTTTTGTGAGTTCTGGAGTACTGTTAGAGTGATAGTAAGAGTTTTGAAGCATAGGGAGGTTATGCTCCCAAATTCCTGAGAGAGAGAAGGTCTATTGCAAGGCATACATAGCTGCTCGCCCAGCCAGAGAATAGGTTCAACGTCAGAACCTTGGTTGTATCTTTCTCTGCCTATTATTCATTAATAGACGACTATCATTATGGTTCCAATCTTATTGTCTTTATAATGATGATTGAGTTATATCCTTTCTGACTAATATATAGTTGCATCTATTGGATTTTATGCTTGTATTTGTGTCATTCTTTGCATGTGCAGGTGTCCATTCACGAGCTGTGGGTATTGTGACCAGTCGGAGCAAAGGAACGGGAGCGACGACTCTTCTATAAGTACTAGCGTTGGAATCCAGGTAGGCCCTCATCATCGATCTTTGATTTGCAATTAGGAACCTCCATGTTAGCGTTGTTTGATTTTTGCTAGACCCCATTTGGGCTAGTGGGATCGCCTTTGTCCGCAGAGGGGATTTACCTGTACAACAAGGCTAACCGAGAGTTTTGGCTTGAGAGGGTCAACATCCACTTAGAGAAGTTGTTGGTGAAGGCCAATAGAGACAAAGACATGCTCTGTCACATGAAACATCAGTATTGGGCTCGCATGCATGTCAGCAAAGCAAAAATGAAGATTTTGAAAAGGAGGTTGAGCAGAGCATTAAAACGGCGAAAGAGGCTAGATCCACTTCGAGTTTTGGCCGAGGCTTCCATGGATGGGCATGATACATGATGGAGGGTCTTCGCTCCGAATTTGAGTAAATTCGGAGAAATATTTGTCATTTTGAAATTTTTTGGTCCCAAAAACAATTTTTTAAGCTCTACAAGTAGCGCATCGACGCGCTCGCTTTTGATTGGGACACTTGCTGGAGGGAAACTTTGTATTTTTGGGTTTTTCATGGTATGTTATGCATGCTTAGTTATTTCCGAAGCATTTCATCAAGTTCTGGATGATGAAAAGGCCTAAAAACACCATGAAAACCACCTTGCTGCCACCTTTTGCAATAGCATGAAGTACTTCTAGGAGAATGCATGTTTGGAGGGGCAAATGAGCTCCAAATTGAAAAATTCCACTTGGGTGGGAAAGTAGACATCCAAGGCCTTCCAAGAAGATATCATGAGCTCAATTTGGATGTCAGGAAGTGCCCAAAAACCAGGCTGAAAGATGTGTTACGCATAGAGAACAGGGCGCTATGCATAGAGGTTTTTGGTCAAGTTTTCACTTTCCAGCTCAGAATTTCGGCCAGTCATGACTAGTTTCACCTCTTCATGTGATTTGTGACCCAGATTGATGTAATTTAATGTACATGATGTAAATTTGGTACTTATTTACCTATTCTAGAGGATTCAACCACAAAATAGAAAAAATTTAATATAATGAATCAGTTTCTTAGCATATAGGGCTTAGTTGTTTGACTACCTAGATTTCAGTTCCTTGTTTAGAATTGGTTGAAACTGCTCCTAGAAGGAGGAGCTCGAGCCCTAGAGGTTAGGGAATGGGTTAGCTTGGTCTATATTATGTAAATTTTTAGTCAGTAGCAAGGGTTGGACTCTTGGGAATATCTTGACACTTTATTGTACATATTTTATCTGCAATTTTGGCAAAGGAAGACTAGGGTTTTGCAACACTATTTGGGACTCATGTGGCTTTATGTGTTGATGGTGTGCCTCTTTCAGCATTTGTAAGTTGTTTATGTGTATCGCTTTCCTTCTCTTATCTTCTGCAATTAAACAAATGAAGTGTTAAGGTAGAATCCATAATCTGCTATGCTCTGCCTTTAAGCTTGTTTGATTTTCCATGTTTTCATCTGTTTATGGAGAATCCTTGAAAGTTTCTTGCTCTCCTTAACCTCTCACCAGTCATATCTATTCATTCAATCACTTTAAAGGCATCAAAACAATCGCCTATCTTGCCCCAAGTAGACCTCTGCAAAAACTGTGCCTCATCCCCGCACCCAAAATCGCCTTTCCCTTGAATTCAACTAAATTCCAAAAAATCAATTTCAAAATCCTTGTACTTCATACATAGCCTAAAATTAGTCATCAATTTAGTCATCTCGAGCCTCATTGATTACCTTTTGCCGAGATTGACTCGGAGAGAGCCCTCTCCTGTCCTCGTAGGGCTGGCTACGAGGTTGAGCGTGGTTTGATGTAGCCTTGAGTTTTACCTTATTTCAGCCTAAGGTAGATTTGAGCGCTAACATAGTGGCGACCATACTGGGGAAGAACTGGTTTGCTTGTTAGCATTATTTGATTTATAGCTACAAACGGAGTCTGAAGTCACGCCAGGTAGCCTTCGAACTGAACATTGCTTTGCGAGTGCATAGTAGATAAATGCTGCTTCAGTCGATCTCTGGTCTAGCTTGTAATCGTAACACTTAACTTATAAATTTCCCCAGTACATGTATCGATTTCAGATTTGATTGTTGATGGTGGACAACGATCAGGTACTGGCAAGGCTGAAATCATTCACCTGGCGACTCTAAATTATTTTCGAGATCAGATCCAAAGACTCCACTGGAGGATGATCCCGACCAGCAAAAACATGAAAGGACAACATGGACAGATCATGTATTCAAGTTGGAATTTCATCCAAGACATTTTGTTCTTTGTCATAAATTATTTCTTCTCTTTTCCCAAGAATGTCAAGAAGGCTTTGCAAAGTATACTGTATTTGAGAAGAGATCCTCGGCCTGCAATTGATTCTTTCCCTTTGAAGGTTGTGAATACCAAAAATTAGCATACCTTTGAGCTTGATCAAGACTTTTCTTCTAAATTTTGTGATGACCATCTTTAGATTGATGAACCTCAAGAGACCAAGACTGATTTTATACCTGTTGTACATACCCCTACACCTTGTAAAATTCCAGATCGGTATAAACCTCTTGTTTTACCTTCTGTTCTCCATGCTTTCCCAAAAAACTATGATATATACTTGCTGAGGTTCGATGGTGAAAGTAAGAATGTCAACGCTGAGCAACATGTGCAGAATTTTGAGTCTTTTTTAGACCTTTTTGAGGTTGATAACGAAGATGTTAGTATAAGTTTTTTTTCTCTTTCTTTGCAAGCCAAAGTCAAGAGTTGGTTCAAAACGTTGCCTGATGCGAGCATCTCAGATTTCCGGCAGTTCGTCAAAGTTTTTCTCGACAGATGTATGATCGGGCAAAACCTTTTCCTTATTATAGAAGAGTATAACCAGCGGAAAAGAATGCCAAGGGAGACAGTACAACAATTTTCTGCCAGATTTAACCAAATTTATTATTCAATGCCAATTGATATAAGACCTTCTCCTAGATCTGCTCTCTTGCACTACCCGAGTGCCTTTGATCCGGAAATGGAGTTTCAGCTGAGAGAAAAGGATATTGCAACACTTCACAAGATGCAAAACAAGGCAGTGAATGTAGAGCCTCATTTGCTGATCTTGAGGGCAAGGTTGAAGGAAGAAGAAAAGAAGAATATTTCAGAGCAGCTGACACTTTCAGAGGAAAATATTGATCTTTTCATAAATGCAGTAGAAGAGATGGTGCGGAAAATGACTGCAAAAAATGAAAGTAACATTCAAGAACAAGCGGCTGACCCAAAACATTTTGTTTCTGATCCCAGTTATCGTAGTGATTGTTAATTGATCATTGTGAAGAAGAGAGAGCTGTTGATATGATGTGTATGTTTAATGATGAATTGCCTCAGTTTGATCAGTATGATGATGATTATGTTCTCCAAAAAGAAGCTAATCTTGTAGACGAATCAGTAGCTAGTTTGTGCGAGGAGGATGTTCACTTTCAGCAGCTCGAATACAGTGATCAAACGATGCATATGAGCTATGACAATGATGAGGAAAGTGCATCAAAGTTTGAAGTAAGTGAAGGATCTTTGCCTTTTTGTTTTGATTCGTTTCAGTTCATCAGAGATAACTACCATGCAATCAGAAATCAAATGTCAACAAGTCTCGATTTGAATCATCTTAAGAGCAATGATAATTTTTTTCAAGACTTCTCATATTCAGATTTGCAACCCCCGAAAGCCATTGATTGTCAAGTTGTAGCTGAAGAATTGGAAGTGGACACACATGATTTAATGATTCAAGGTGACTCCGTACCATTCTGTTTTGAATCATTTCAGTTTTGAAGGGTAGATTGCATAGTAAATCTTCAAATGAACAACACTCTGCCTTGAGGCAGCCTTATTTGGCACATTTTGACCAGTCTTGGGAGATTTGATTTCTAACAAGGCAAATGAACTCCAAATTGAAACATTCCAGTTGTACTGGAAAGTATACTCAGATACCTTTCCAACGAGTTATCCTATGCCTGATTTTGACATCGGGAAGGCCTCCAAACGCCTCTTACAAAATTCGATATGCGTTGGGTCTATGCGCTATGCACACAGGTGTGCGCTACGCACTGGGCCTCACTGGCCAGTGTAAAAAAACAAAGGCGCTACTCATACAGGTGTGTGTTACGCACTCAGTCACAGCCCCAAAAATTTTTTTGTTAATGCGACCAAATCTTGCCAAATCGACTCCAAAGCTTGCAAGTAGGTCTTTCATGGCTGCTCAGTCAATTTTAAGATGTTTGTAGTGTGTTTAAGGTGGGAAAATTGATGTGTTGGGTGTAGAAAAGTGAAACCCTATGCACATACCAAAATCATTCCTTATGGTTTTTAAAGACATGTGGGTGGCTTGGTGAAGATTTTCCCATTCTCCATTGGTGAAATACAGTCCCATACTCATTTGTAAAGTTTTAGCCAACATTGCAAAGGGTGCACATTATACTTTTTGCTCATTTGTCAAATTCCCTTGTGATTAAAGCAGTGACTATTTTATGCCACTCTACTTAAACAGAGCTATTACCACTGTGGCTTGTTTCCTATGATGCTTCGGTACACATCTAACATGTTTAGGTTTTGAGCATACATTGAACTTTTGATTTCACTACACCTATATCAACATACATATTGCAGACATCTTGTTTTCAAAGCCATGTCAGACACAGATTCAATTTATAAGTAGGAGGTAAAGGCTAACCGAGAGTTTTGGCTTGAGAGGGTCAACATCCACTTAGAGAAGTTGCTGGAGAAGGCCAATAGAGACAAAGACATGCTTTGTCACATGAAACATCAGTATTGGGCTCGCATGCATGTCGGCAAAGCAAAAATGAAGATTTTGAAAAGGAGGTTGAGCAGAGCATTAAAATGGCGAAAGAGGCTAGATCCACTTCGAGTTTTGGCTGAGGCTTCATTGGCTGGGCATGATACATGATGGAGGGTCTTCGCTCCGAATTTGAGTAAATTCGGAGAAATATTTGTCATTTTGAAATTTTTTGGTCCCAAAAACAGTTTTTTCAGCTCTACAAGTAGCACGTCGACGCGCTCGCTTTTGATTGGGACACTTGCTGGAGGAAAACTTTGTATTTTTGGGTTTATCATGGTATGTTATGCATGCTCAATTATTGCCGAAGCATTTCATCAAGCTCTGGATGATGAAAAGGCCTAAAAACACCATGAAAACCACCTTGCTGCCACCTTTTGCAACAACATGAAGTACTTCTAGGAGAATGCAATTTTGGAGTGTTGAGATTTTTCTGTTTTAGTCAAAATATACAAAATCCCAGTGTGTGACAACAATAGAAAATCTGTTGCTAGATTATATCCAGGTTGTTGGGAGCAAATTAATGCATCCTAAATTTGATGTGAGAGCAGTTAGGTTCTCTCTGCTATAAAATAGGTTGTCATACGGATAGCTGGGTGTGAGTGTGAGAGTTTCATTGATGTAATCTCCAATTTGATTAATATATTGCCGATGCCTATGTTTGGTGGACGTAGCCCAGATTGGTTGGGTGAACCACGTAAAAAGTTGTGTTCTATGTGTTTGATCTTCTGCTGTGTTAATTCTGTGTTTATTTAATTTTGTTGTGCACTTGATCCAACAATTGGTATCAGAGCAAGTGAGGGTGGAGGTATAATGTCATTCAAGTTTATGGCAATTCGGATTTTATTTTCATTTTATATTTGAGTGGAATTTGGTATATAAGGGAAGTTTCATGCATTGTGAATCAGCCAAATTCTAAATCAATAGAGACATCAAAGTAATATAAGTGCAAAAGGGCAATTTTTTTTTTAAAAGGCAAAAGTACAGAGACATAGGCAGTTTTTTTGTTGTGTAAAAACAAAGGCATAGGCAATTGTTTTATTGCTGGTTAGTTTTGGAGATTATTGTGTTTGCTGATACAAGATGGCCAAAACACAAAGTGCTTGTTTTGATATTGAGTTTGAGGATGTTGTTGGAGCCTTGTTGGCTGAGGAGATGAGGAAGAGGTTGAATGCAGACACCTCGACATCAAAGGTAATGATGGCCAGAGGTCGCTCACGAGAGAGACACTCTGGGGGAAAGCATAGCGACTCTCATTCAAACTCCAAAGGAAAGAAGCCAAAGATGAAGTGCTGGCATTGTGGCAAGGCTGGACATCTGAAAAAGGATTGCTGGAAGCGAAAGCAGACTGCTAAAGAAGGCTCTTCGACAGAAAAGAAGGAAGCCAACACCACAGATACAGGTTCAGTATTTGGTTCAGGTATGAGTGATGAGGTATTGTCAGTTAATATGTCAAATCATGGTCAACATTGGTTGTTAGATTCCGGGGAATCAAACTACATGTGTATCCATAAAGAATGGTTTAAGGATTACAAATCAATTAATGATGGTGTTGTGTACATGGGTAATGATGTAACATGTAATATTGTTGGGATTGGAAGCATACAACTACAAATGTTTGATGGAACAACTAGAATATTAACTGATGTGAGGCATGTACCAGATTTAAGGAAAAACTTGATATCATTAGGAGCACTTGATTCAAATGGATATAAAACTGTAATTCAAGGTGGAGTTATGAAAATCTATAAAGGTATCTTACTAGTGATGAAGGCTAAGAAAGTAGGAAATCTATTTCAGTTAGAAGGGAGAACTAGGTCAGATCATGTGTCTGTGTCTGAACATGACAGTAGTTCCATTCACTTATGGCATCAAAGATTGGGGCATATGAGTGAAAGAGGATTGAAAATTTTGGCTGACCGAAAGTTACTTCCTAATCTAAGATCTGGAAAATTGGATTTTTGTAAACATTGTCTGTTTGGTAAACAAAGTAAACAAAAGTTTAAAACAGGCAAACATACTAGTAAAGGTATACTTGATTATATCCATTCAGATGTGTGGGGTCCAGCTCCTACAGCTTCATATGGTGGTTCGTCTTATTTTGTATCATTCATTGATGACTTTTCTTGGAAAGTTTGGTTCTACATGTTGAAAAAGAAGTCTGACGTGTTTACAGTTTTCAAGCAGTTTAGAGCATTGGTAGAAAACAACACTGGTAGAACTATAAAATGTTTAAGAACTGACAATGGTGGTGAGTTTTCCTCCAAGGAGTTTGACAGCTATTGCAAGGATGCAGGGATTGAGAGACATAAGACCACGGTTTATACTCCTCAGCAGAATGGAGTTGCTGAACGCATGAACAGGACTCTTCTAGAGAGAGCAAGGTGTATGCTGAGTAACGCCGGGTTGCCAAAGGAGTTGTGGACGGAAGCAGTGGCAACTGCTTGTTATGTGATAAACCGATCTCCATCAACGGCAATAGACTGCAAGGTTCCGCAAGAGGTATGGACAGGACACCCTTGTGACTATTCTAAACTCAGAGTGTTTGGTTGTGATGCATATGCTCTAGTGCCTAAACATCAGCGAACTAAATTAGATCCGAAATCGAAAAGGTATGTCTTTGTTGGGTATGGTGATGGAACAAAGGGATTTAGATTGTGGGATCCTACTACCCGCAAAATCATCATCAACAGAGATGTAAGGTTTAATGAATCCTCTCTTGTACAGTTAGATGTAGATAGAAGATTGAAACAGGATGATGTATCTGATTTCCAGCGTATTCAGTTTGACAGCATTTCTAATGATAGTCATAACGATCATAGTTCAGATTCTAGTCATGAACAGGTTTCAGATTCTAGTTATGAACAGGGTTCAGATGGAGGCCATGAACAGGTCTCAGATGGCAATCATGAAGAAATTCCTACAGTTGATAGACAGCGAATTGTGGAAGCACCAGAAACATTCTTAAGGAGGTCTACAAGGATCAAGCGCCCTCCGAGAAGGTATGATGATCATGTTACTTCAGTTGCTTTGATAGCTAATGATGATGAACCTTTGTGTTATCAGGAAGCTGTAGAAAGTTCAAATAGTGACAAATGGAAAGCAGCCATGAAGGAAGAAATGATGGCCTTAGGTAAGAATGGCACATGGGATCTGGTTGAGCTTCCGAAAGGCAAGAAAACTGTGGAATGCAAGTGGGTGTTCAAGCTGAAACGGGGTGTGAATGATACGGAAGACAGGTACAAAGCTCGACTGGTTGCAAAAGGGTTTTCTCAGAAAGTTGGTATTGACTTTCATGAGATTTTTTCACCAGTGGTTAAAATTGTTTCAATTAGAATTGTGTTAGCATTAGTGGCTTTGTTTGATTTGGAGTTGCAGCAGTTAGATGTTAAGACTGCATTTCTACATGGTGATTTAGATGAGGAAATATATATGGAACAACCGGAAAGGTTTGTTCAGCATCGCAATGCGAAATTTGTCTGCAGGCTCAAGAAGTCATTATATGGCCTGAAGCAGTCGCCTCGGCAGTGGTATAAGAAGTTTGATTCTTTCATGTTGAGTCAGAAATATATTAGAAGTGAATATGATCATTGTGTTTATTTCAAACAGTTGAATAATGGCATGTTCATTATCTTAGTGTTATATGTTGATGATATGCTTTTAGCAAGCAAAAGCATTGAAGAAATCAGCAGGTTGAAGACTCAGATGGCAAGGACGTTTGATATGAAAGATCTAGGAGCCGCAAGATAGATTTTGGGCATGGAGATTTTCAGAGACAGGGGCAATGGTAAGCTGTGGCTATCACAACAGAAGTATGTTGAGAAAATACTTTTGAGGTTTGGTATGAACAATGTGAAGCCTGTGTCGATCCCATTAGCTTCCCATTTTAAGCTTTCTTCGAGTTTATGTCCTAATACAGATGAAGAAAAGGATTATATGTCTTGAATTCCTTATGCCAAGGTAGTAGGATGTTTGATGTATGCGATGGTATGTACGCGATCAGATATTTCTCATGCAGTTGGGGTTGTCAGCAGGTACATGGCAAATCTGGGTAAAGAACACTGGTCAGCAGTGAAATGGGTGCTTCGGTATTTGAGAGGCACAAGTAGTTATTGTATTTCTTACAATAAGAGTAGTGAATTTTTTTGCGGATATGTTGATTCCGATTTTGCAGGTGATTTGGATAAGAGAAGGTCAACTTCAGGGTACGTCTTTACTCTTGCAGGTGGAGCTATCAGCTAGATGTAAAAGCTACAGAAAATTGTTGCTTTGTCCACTACGGAAGCAGAATACATTGCTGCTTCTCATGCTTGCAAAGAGGCGGTTTGGTTGAAAGGTTTGCTTGGTGAGTTTGGTAGGTTACAAGACAACATCAGGTTACTTTGTGATAGTCAATGTGCAATACATTTGGCTCAGAATCCGGCCTATCATAGCAAATCAAAGCATATTCCAATTAAGTACCATTTTGTAAGACAGGTTATCACTGAAAGGGGAGTCTCTCTTGAAAAGGTGCATACAAAGGAGAACTGTGCAGACATGTTCACGGAACCAGTTTTTTTGGAGAAGCTATGCTGGTGTTTGGCTTCTGTTGGCTTGCAGAAAATATAAAATAATAATAACAGGGCATCAGGCGAATTGTTGCCAAGGTGGAGATTGTTGAGATTTTTCTATTTGAGTCAAATAGGCAAAAATCTCTAAAGGATGACAACAATAGGGATTCCGTTCCTAGATTAGCTCCAGGTTGTTGGGAGGGAGTTAATGCCTCCTATATTTGATGTGAGGGAGTTATGAGGCTGTTAGATTCTCTATGCTATATAACAGGCAATCATTCGGATGATTTGCTAAGAGTGTGTGAGGATTTCTTGATGTAATCTCCAAATTTGTTTAATATATTCTTGATGCCTATGTTTGGTGGACGTAGCCCAGATTGGTTGGGTGAACCACGTTAAAACTTTCTTTTATGTGTTTGATCTTCTGCTGTGTGTTTTAATTTATTTTTCCTGTGCACCTGATCCAACAAAAAGGACGCCATTCCGACTTGGCCGGAGGAGGAGCACGATGGATACTTGTCGGGATTCCGAATTACCCACTGAGTGGGACATGCAATAGGCAATATCTGCGTGACAGAACAAACCACCGGGTGCTGCTACTCACATCTACGGTGGAAATTCTGGTCACTACTTTAACTGTCGCTCCATTTACATTAATCAATTTTACTGGTAATATTGTCTAATAACATGTCTTGTTGCTCGGAGTAATTCTGCAGTTACGCTCGACTAAAGTGATTGGTTTACATATATTATATAGATATAATTTTATTAAGATATTTTATCAATATCATACGTTTAAGTTGAATATAACTGGTTAAAATAATTTACATATATTTTATTTTTAATTTATTTTGTAATATTTTATTAATAAAATCGAAAAATAAAAAAATAATTATTTGTAAGATAAATTTCAATTTCTTATTTTTCTTATTACTAAAAATATTTTATTGATATTTACTAACGTTTATATCATTACTATTGATTTAATAATTATTGATAATTAAATTAGAGTTTTGGAAGCTCTATTTTAAAATAGAGATGCATGTCTATATAATCCAAAAATAAATTAATTCAATTGATTATGTTTATCTGGATTGATTAACAGAAATAATTGAAATATTCTTCACCTAAATTCAATTCTTTCAAATAATATGATAAATTTTGCTATAATAACTTTGAGGATAATTATTTTTAAGATAAATTTCAACTTTTTATTCTTCTTATTACTAGAAATATTTTATTGATATTTACAAATTGTTATATCATTACTATTGATTTAATAATTATTGATAATTAAATTAGAGTTTTGGAAGCTTTATTTTAAAATAGACATGCATTTCTATATAATCCAAAAATAGCTTAATTCAATTGATTATGTTTATCTCGATTGACTAACAGAAATAATTGGAATATTCTTCACCTAAATTCAATTCTTTCAAATAATATAATAAATTTTGCTATAATAACTTTGAGTCTATGTAACCACCTTAAACAACCTAATTATCAATTCCTCTACCATGGGTATGATTGTTAACACTCACAAAACAAAAGTTATGATTATCAAATCCAAGAAAGACATTTACCCTAATTTTATGTATGACAATAGTAATTTGGAGGAAGTGTCTTCCTACAAGTACCTAGGAATTGATATTCATCACAAGCTCAACTGGAACTATAGCATTGAGAAAAGGATTAATGGGGGATGGAAATCTTATTTTGGTCTTGAAAATAATTGTAAAATGAAAAACCTCGTAATGTGGGATAGAAAGAAGTTCCTCTTTGAAACTTTAGTCACTCTGGTTATCTTATATGGATGTGAGGTCTAGGGTTGTAGCATCTCTAGAGAATCCTCGTGAAGGATTGAGCAAGTCCAGAAGCGTTTTATAACATATAACCTCAAAATTAAAAGAAACACACCATATCCTATTCTCCTTATAGAAGTGGGTCTTTCCCCTATCGAGAGCCTAGCTATGACTAGGCTTTTGTTGTATAAGCACAAACTCAATAACATAGGAGACCATAGACCTCCTAAGCTAGCTTTAAATCCTAGCCAAAACCACATAAGGCTAAAACGAGGTTGGTATAAAAACACCAGGGCTTGGTTAAACCATTGGGAGATCGACGAGAATGTTGCATTACAAAACATTAATAACATAAAAAATATTGTTAATTCTAAGTTCAAACAAAAAATGTGGTGCGAGAAAGATTTAGTAGCTAAAAGAAAATTAAGATATTATAAGGGGGTCATCAACCCCACCCTAGAAGATCAAAAGGATCTCTCTGTTTTAACTAGCTCATAGAAGAAAATTAATATAGCCAAGATTAGAATGAACTCTCATGAGCTCCATAGTGAAACTGGTCGTTGGGCAGTTCCTAAAACACCATGGATGGAAAGGTTCTGCCATCTCTATGAGAATACGAACATTGAGGATGAAAATCACTTCCTCTTACAGTGACCTCGGTACAACCACATTATATCTCAGTTCCAAAATCTTTGTTGCAATATTGACTTTCCTAGCCTTTTACGTTGTCAAAATTATAGTGAGTTCGGGAGGCTTCTCTCCAAGCTTTTTGAGCATAGGAATAAAATCTTAAATCAATCTAAATAATTCATTTCTTTAGGTCTGATACACCAACGTTTGGTCTCAATGAACGTTAACCACCACCATCATCATCATCATCAATAATAATTAAAAGAATATTTTAAATAATAAATCTAAAAATCCAAAAAAAACCATCTCTAAAGAAAATAATTATATCTATAGAACACAAAAACAAATGTCATTCTTTCAAATGACGTAATAAACTTTATTATTTAATAATAACTTTGAGTCTTTGTAACAACTTTAAACAATTCAATTTATCAATTCTCTTAAATATTAATAATAATAATAATAATAAATTTAAAAGAATATTTTAAATTATAAATCTATAAAAAATCATTTGCAAAGAAATAATATAAATCTATAAAACACAAAAACAAATGCCAATTCTTTCAAATCACATAATAATTTTTTCTATAATAACTTTGAGTCTATATAACCACCTTAAATAACTCAATTATCAATGCCTCTGAATATTAAATAATAAATCTAAAAATCCAAAAAAAATAAATATAAACCTATAAAACACAAACAAAAGCCATGAAAGTGATGGGGAGAGTCAAAACAAAACCCCACCAACTTAGACATGACATTTAATGAAAGGTGGGAAGCAAACGTTGCACAAAAAATCGATGTAATTATCTATTTTTGGATTACATGGACATGCATCTCTATTTTAGAATAGAGCTTCCAAAACTCTAATTTAATTATCAATAATTCAATTGGTTATGTTTATCTCGATTGATTAAGAGAAATAATTGGAATATTCTTCACCCAAATTCAATTCTTTCAAATAACATAATAAATTTGCTATAATAATTTTGAGTCAATGTAACCATATTAAACAACCGAATTACAATTCCTCTAAATATTAATATAATAATAATAATTAAAATAATATTTTAAATATTAAATCTAAAAATCCAAAAAAAACCATCTGCAAAGAAAATAATATAAATCATATAAACACAAAAAAACAAACGGCAATTTCTTCAAATGACATAATAAATTTTGCTATAATAACTTTGAGTCTATGTAACAACCTTAAACAACCCAATTATCAATTCCTCTAAATATTAAATATTTTTTTTTTTTTCTGAATCGATGCTAATTCTATTAATAAAAAGATAAAATATTTACAGTGAGGGCGAACCCTCAGAGAGCCAGTAAACTGACTCTTGACATATTGACTGAGATTCCAAAAAGGAGCTCTGTGCTTCTGGGTGAGAATAATTGAACCAAGTCACAGAGCAAAAGTTGAGCTTACAAAATGGCTTCGTGCCTGCTTTAGGAGCCAGGCAGCGGAAGCGTACCACCAAGAGCAGAGCTATTACAAAACAGATGTTTGCTTGCAGAGTTTGCCAAGCAAAGGAGGCTATCTGCCTAGAGGTATTAACCTGATAAGAGAGCATGAGAAACAGCAAAAGGGGCGAGAGCTGAGGCCGGCCTCAATGAAACATTCGAAAGAGAGGTAGACTGAGAAGAGGTGCTGATTGACCAAAATTGAATCGAATTCATACCCAAACTGAAGGATTACTTGCCCGAGCTTTGGGGGTCAGGGCGACTGGTGCTCGACAGATTTGTCATTACTGGCAGGGTATCTGTATCGTCTTCTGGATTGCCTGTGCTGGTTCCTTCCTGGGATTGCGCAATCAGGTGCATGATGTTGAAGGTGCGCTGCACTGGACCACAAGCCACCACTTCTTCTTCCACAATGATCGGCGAGTCCTCCTGCATGTTGGTGGCCGAATGGGGGGGATGAAGCTCAGGGCCATGGGATACACTAGCCTCTGGAGAAGGAGTGGACGAAGAGGGAGGATCGACAGGCTCCTCAGTGTCCTCAGACACCATATTTGTGGTGGTGAAGGTAATAATCGGTTGATTAAGGCGACTGCGAAAGGTGAATCTGGAGTTGTGGAAGGAGGAGTTAGGAACAGGCCTGATCGGAGAAAGCGGAGGGGATGACGGGGAAGCGGAGGAGATGGGGATAACCAGTGGCGAGGGGGAGGAGCGGTTACGGCCTTGGGAGGCCGAAGAGCCTCCTCTACGAGGCACTCCTCTATTGCGCGGCATGGCTCTGGTGGAATGAGGAGAGCTGGACAGGTTACCAATGGCGGACTGGTATAAGATAGGCTTGCGCGGCTCGACTGCAGGCCAAGCCGGCTCAATAGAAAACTGGCTAAAGGATCGCGTTATGGAATGGTGGCAACGAGTAGCAGGGAGGGCCATTTTATGGCGAGCTTCCTCCAGGTTCGAGGCATAGGGGAGCGTCATCATACCTGCAGGGGAGTGAATGTCGTTAATGGCAGAGAGGACCTGAGCTGAAGATGGCGGCGTCGTGCATTGAAGTGCATTCAACACTGTCCTGGGGCTATTTACCGCGGTCCTGTCCGGCCAGGTGCCGTT
This sequence comes from Pinus taeda, assembly GCA_000404065.3. NCBI lineage: Eukaryota > Viridiplantae > Streptophyta > Pinopsida > Pinales > Pinaceae > Pinus > Pinus taeda. Next base: position 439,257 of record APFE030695554.1, on the reverse strand, counting down.
CCGACTACCTGACGTCGGACACGTCCTGGCATGAGGTGGCGAGGCGATGAGGGCACCCGGATCCGGGGGATCTAAATATTAAATATTAATAATATAAATTAAAAGAATATTTAAAAGAAACAAATGTAAAAAAAAAAAACATGTGCAAAAAAAAATAATATAAATCTATAAAACAAAAAAACAAATACCAATTCTTTCAAATAACATAATAAATTTATAAAACACAAAAAAACAGATCCCAATTCTTTCGAATGACATAATAAATTTTGCTATAATAACTTTGAGTCTATGTAACAACTTTAACAACCCAATTGTTTCAAATAACATAATAAATTTTTCTAATAATAATATCCATTTTTAAGGTCACAGCCAAGCTAAACACCAAATTTGTGTATGAGACGCCCTTGTTTGGGGGATAAGGGACTGCTAAGTCTATGAAGGAATACATACTCTACCCCTCTGACTGCTAAGTCTATGAAGGAATACATACTCTACCCCTCTCACTGCTAAGTCTATGAAGGAATACATACTCTACCCCTCCGACTGCTAAGTCTATGAAGGAATGCATACTGTACCCCTCTGGTTTTAAACCTGTAACCTCTTAGGAGGAAACACATGCTCTTAACCATTAGGCCCACTAAAACTGTATAAACTTGAGTCTATACAATCACCTTAAACAACTCGATTATCAATTCCTCTAAATATTAAATTTTAATAAAATAATATAATAAAAATTATTTTAAGTAATAAAATCTAAAATCCAAAATATATATATATAAATCTATAAACACGAAAACAAACGCCATGGAGTGATTCGGAGAGTCAAAACAAAAACCTCGCCAACTCGACATGACATGACATTTAATCGAAGCGGCCAGCAATGTTGCACCAAAATTCAAAAATCAATGTATAATAATTAAATCGTTTAGTAAAAAATATTTTTTTTTTTATAATAAATATGATTTAGGTTAAATTTAAATTTAAATTAAATATGTAATTAATGTTAGGTATTTATATTTTTTTATATAAAAAATGAGGGTTGTTTTTTATAAAATTAATATAAGGGAAATGTGTAAATTTTTTACATATGGAATATAAAAATAATATTAAAATATTAATTATATGAATATCTAATACTAAATTTAAATAATATAAATTAGAGAAGTTATATAAATTAAATGGTTAGAAAATATTAAGAAACATTAATACATTATTAACATTAAAATACTTATTTCATAATACATTTTATAGTATAATTACCCAGTAAGTCATTCCCCTCTGAGAAGACCTCACAGGACACCTGTGTTGTTGTGAGACGTTGATTTACTTGTTAGACAATTAAAGTAACCTCTGCCATCAGATTGAATAAGGCAGTTATTGTTGGTTACAATTAGGCAGGTATGTTCTCCTTTCTTTACCCTAAGGTTTGGTTCACAGATTAATTTTCCTCCTGTGAGACAAATTTTGGGATTGCTTCTCTGGAAAAATTCTATAGGTAATGGTGTTCCTTTCTTTTTCGTTTACTGTCGCACAGTGTTTAAAAAAAAACTTATGGAAACAGAAAAATTCCTCTAACAGTGTTTCGTTTGTTGGCTAATACAGATGAGCTTTCTGCTTCCAACTCCGGTCGTGCTCCAAAAGTTCTAGTTAAGTCAAGGATACCTCTAATGCGGTGTTTCTCTCTGCTCTCTAAGCTCGAGGTGCCAGCTTAAATTTTTACCCTGTCTCCTCATGCACTTTGTTCACAGAGTGTTAGGGTTGTTCTTTTTCTGCTCGTTGCATAATTTCTCAACCTTGCGTTTTAAACCCTGGAGAGTAATTGTTGTTAGTAGTATTGTTTTAATTCTGAAAAATGCCCATATCAGTATTACATGAATGTAATGTAATCTCTGGATTTTTAGCTTTTCGAACAAACTGTAATTGTTTTAAGATACCTTTTTGATATTAACCTTTTCCATAAGATTGAAGGGGACAGGTATTGTCAGTTACAATTAGGCATATATCTTCTCTTTTCTTACCCTAGGGTTTGGTTTACGGATTAATTTTCCTCCTGTGAGACAAATTTTGGGATTGCTTCTCCTCTAGAAAGATTGTACACGTAATGGTGTTCCTTTCTTTTTCTTTTATTGATTCACAGTCTTAAAAAAAAAAACTTATGGCAACAAAAATTTTCCTCTAACAACGTTTCTTTTGTTGGGTAATACAGATGAGATTTCTGCTTCCAACTCCAGCGATGCTCCAAAAGTTTCAATTAATTCAAGCGTACCTCTAATGCGGTGTTTCTCTCTTCTCTCGATGCTCGAGGTGCCAACTTAAATTTTTACCATGTCTCCTCATGCAGTTTGTTCACAGAGTGTTAGAGTTGTTCCTTTTCTGTTGGTTGCAAAATTTCTCAACCTCAGGTTACAAACCGTTGAGAGTAATCGTCGTTAGTAGTATTGTTTTAATTCAGCAAAATGCCCATATTAATATTACAGGAATGTAATGTAATCTCTAGATTTTTAGTTGTTCGAACAAACTATAATTGTTTTAAGCTATCTTTTTTATATTTGGTTTTCCCCAAATATTACTTTTCCAAAGGTTTTTTATATAGCACAGCAGGCCCTGTTATTGAATGTAAGTTCTTGTTTTGGAATGGTGAGTTCATAGGAACATGGTATGCATGCATTGTTGTTTCTGATCCTTATTCTAAGGTCACCTTCGAACCAGTCAAGAGTTACAGGTTCACCATAGTACAAACCTGTCCAAAAACGGCATGTACTCGTTCCTACTTATTGTTCACCGCAATGTATTATTAATCTTTTGGGTTTCGATTACTATAGTTGACATACTGAACTGTTTGGATTATGTCATGAGATTTCAATGCAATATAAACAGTCTCTTTTTATTTGTTGTATAATAACCTTTTTAAACAAATCATATATATATATATATATATATAATATAACTTCTAGATAGCTTCTACAGCGTTTCAGTAACCCCTTTCTTTTTAATTTGTTTGTTATTCTGATTGGATACTAAGCCCTAATTGGCCATCCTACTATGGATTCAACCATAGTCATTTGCTGAAATCAACGTTCAGATGTTTTAAGGTGTCCTTTTCATGAGTTTCAGAAATGACTAGATTAAATTTCCTATTCACACTTCCATACTTCAAACTATTTCACTGTCATATATCCAGTATCAACTTTTCAATAAACAAATTTTTCCTCTGTAAGTTAAAACATATTATTAACTCAATAGAGGTGGAAATTACATGTTACGACTTCGACCTCTCCATCCATCATGTTACGCCGGACCAATCCACTCGGCCCAACGAATGCCCATGATCAGGCAGGATCTCACTTCTTGCGCACTGCCATTGTATGTAAGGGAATTACGAATTAACCAATACTAGATTAGCCCATAGGAGCAGTGAACTCAGATACTTATGATATTTCATTGTACATTTTCCTACCACCACGTGCTCCAAAAGTTCCGGTTAAGTCAAGGGTTCCTCTAATGCGGTGTTTCTCTCTGCTCTCTACGCTCTAGGTGCCAGCTTAAATTTTTACCCCGTCTCCTCTTGCAGATTGTTCACAGAGTGTTAGGGTTGTTCCTTTTTTTCTCGTTGCACAATTTCTCAACTTTGGGTTTTAAACCCTTGAGAGTAATCGTTATTAGTAGTATTGTTTTAATATTGAAAAATGCCCATATCAACATTACAAGAATGTAATGTAATATCTAGATTTTTAGCTCTTGGAACAAACTGTAATTGTTTTAAGATATCTTTTTGATATTAACCTTTTCCATTGGATCAAAGAGGACATGTATTGTTAGTTACAATTAGGCAGATATCTTCTCTTTTTTTACCCTAGGGTTTGGTTCACGGATTAACTTTCCTCTTGTGTGGCAAATTCTGGCATTGCTTCTCCTCTGGAAAGATTCCTCTACTAACATTTCGTTTGTTGGGTAATATAGATGAGTTTTCTGCTTCTCCTCTGGAAAGATTCCTCTAACAACATTTCGTTTGTTGGGTAATATAGATGAGTTTTCTGCTTCCAACGCCATCTATGCTCCAAAAGTTTTAGTTAAGTCAAGGGTACCACTAATGCGGTGTTTCTCTCAGTTCTCTATGCTCGAGGTGCCCACTTAAATTTTTACCGTGTCTCCTCATGCAGTTTGTTCATAGAGTGTTAGAGTTGTTCCTTTTTGGCTAGTTGCAGAATTTCTCTACCTCGGGTTACAAACTATTGACAGTAATCATCGTTAGTAGTATCTTTTTAATTCGGCAAAATGTCCATATCAGTATTACAGGAATGTAATGTAATCCCTAGATTTTTAGTTGTTCGAACACACTGTAATTGTTTTAAGCTATCTTTTTTATATTTAGGTGTTCCCCAAATATTACTTTTCCAACGGTTGTTTATATAGCATAGCACGCCCTGTTATTAAATGTAAATTCTTGTTTTGGAATGGTGATTTCATAAGAACATGGTATGCATGCATTGTTGTTTCTGCTCCTTGTTCTAAGGTCACCTTCGAACCAGTCAAGGGTTACAGGTTCACCATAGTACAAACCCATCAAAAAATGGCATGTACTCATTCCTGCTTACTGTTCACTATAATGTATTATTACTCTTTTGGGTTTCCGTTACTATGGTTGATATACTGAATTGTTTGGATTATGCCGTGAGTTTTCAATGCAATATAAACAATCTCTTTTTATTTGTTGTATAATAACCATTTTAACATATATATATATAAATATATATATATTCGTGGTTTAGCCGGATTATCTAGGTTCACACTTCCATACTTCAAACAATTTCACTGTCATAAATCCAGTGTCAACTTTTCAATAAACAGAATTTTCCTTTGTAAGTTAAATCAGATTATTAACTCAGTAGCGGTGGAAATTACATGTTACGACTTCGACCTCTCCATCCATCATGTTATGCGAGACCAATCCACTTGGCCCAACGAATGACCATGATCAGGCAGGATCTCACATTTTACGCACCACCATATGTATACAAGGGAATTAACCAATACTAGATTAGCCCGTAGGAGCAGCAGTGAACTCAGATCCTATAGCAGTGAACTCGGATCCATGTGATATTTCATTGTACATTTTCCTACCACCACCCATGAGATTTAGATAGGTCATGTGTCTACCCTACTGCGTCACCTTACTAACAACCCGTTTCATGGCGAGAGGGAGGAGCTCCTTTAGGAAGTTATACAGGAATGGTTGGTGTTTGCAAACAAGATAGAGCTTAGACTGTAAGGGGTGGGTAGGTCTTCAGTAAAAATTTGAGGGATCAATCAGATTTAGAGTAGCTTGTTTACCCAACCACTTAGATTTATAGCAGCTTGTTCAGTAACGTGTATCATACCTCATTCTTATTACCTTCTCACCCTAGAAGATGGTGGGCTTAAGCGAGGAATACTCAGTGGGTGTGGCACCCATGGAACTGCTGCCTCATAAATATTATTTATAGTCGGAACTTCAGTCAGAGACATAGCTAGATGGAGAAATAACCTAACATGCTCTAAGTTGATAAAGAGCTTAAGCCTAAAATGAAAAAATTGAGGGGATGTGAACTTCGTAGCATTATATATAAGACCTGTGTGTGCAATGCCCTAAATTTTTTCCCAATAATTTCTTTCCAGAAGATTTCAGTCGTAGTGGAAAAAGGGCATAGCATAATTTGACTATTATTTTGAAGTCGAAGAAATTTAGCTAACTCAATGTGCCCTTTCCTTGAGGAAAAATCAGTCCGAATAGGAATTGGGATTGTAGAGACAAATTTAGACACAGTAAATCTCATTTCAAAGCCAACACTGGCTTTTGCTAATCAAGGAAGTATTATCTACCGATTGCAAATTAATCCACAAAAAAAGGCTGGAATAGAATAGGCAATAAAGAAACAAATTCTTTTGATTCCCAAATCTAACGCCCCAGTAGTCTATATTTTTTTCTTTCGTTAACCTCACCGGAGTTTCTAATTCTCCCACAAAGTTATCTAGAAAAAACTTTTTTCCACTATGGAAAATAAAGTACATATTTTAGTGAGAATAAATTTCAAAAGCCACTGATTTGTTAAGACCAGATATCATGTATCTTCTAACATAAATAGCCACATAAAAAAAAAAGAGAAAATACATTTAGTTGGACCATAACATTTGTGAATCAGAGGACACAGATAGGAAAACTACCCTAAGTCCAATATAGTCTAAAAATAGATTTCGCTCTAGACAAAGAGCCCTAGAACCTTGCACTCAAAGACCCATGTTATAATGGGATGGAACCGTCCCTTGTCATTGATCTAGAGCAAAACAGGTGGAAGATGATGCGATCCAAAACAGAGCAACAACCTAATTTTGATAATCTATCTACTTCACTATTTTGAGATCGGTAGATGTGAAAAATGGGAAGATGAAAAAACCCCATTGTAAGATCTCTGATTCAAGATTTCCAAATCTCCATAGCAAGAGAATTTAGGGAACCTTTGTGTTTAGCCCAATCAAGATCAATCTTCCAAAATTCACATTTTTCTAAAAAGGAAGTCCTTCTAAAGTTATCAATTTAAAAGGGGAGTTTAACTATTATTAAAAGAATACAGTTTAGTTGATAAAGAATCTACCTAATTCATTTAATCAAAAACTAAATCTCATTCTCTCTACTATAGCGGGGTCGTTATCAATTCAAAACATTTTCAATTTCAATGCGTTGGGGACTATTTCTGATTATTTCTTTTTGGGCGTATCAATGCAATATTGTATATTCTCGATAAATAGGTTAGTCTTATTGCCTGAGAGAATACCTGTGATGCCAAAAACCCCTGTAAAACTCTAAACTTTGGACACATTACAACGTGTGGGACATTCAACAATGGCCTTTGATGGATCCATTCAATACATAAGACAAATCAATTATATTTACATTTTATCTCTAATCTATGGAAATCCTGATATGGTGTTAATAATTGTGGTGGCAATAGAAATGGTTGAAAGGATTTTAGGGATTCATGCTCTACTGTACTATAATAATGAATTTGTTAGGGAAAACAACATTGCATATTACAAGTTTCCTTTTTTTATAGAAATTATAGACGTGATTGTCATTACTCCAGTGCTTTCAGTTATGAGGAATCTAGTTTTAGGGTATCCTGAGATATGTTACACTGTAATCTTCTTGGGCAACACCGAAATTCAGGTCATTTGGGGAAGGGAGATCTTAAAGTAAAATGTGAAGAGGTTATGGAGAGTGGGAAACAGTTACTTTTTTAATTAGCAGTGTTAAAGGTGAAGCTGCAACACTCTTTAATGTTACCCAATATCAGCATTGGTGTGAAACAGAATTTAGCCAACATTTTTACCTTTTGTGAAGGACTTTTCCACAAGAAACCTAACAACATTAGAATATGTAATGAATAATTGAAATAAAATGAACATTTCCCTTTTAGGTCATCCAAATTCTTTTTTTTTTTTGTGGTGTGTATTTTGATGGATTCATTAGAAACTCTTAACAAAATGTTATAATTTCAGTTATTCTTTCTCAAGATCAATCTAAACAGCATCAAGCATACTAATTGGCATGAGGGATCAACAACAAGACCATGAGAGCTTTTATCTTTTCAGTGGATCCACTTCTCCTTTTTTGTTGAAAAACGTTTCCATTTTTGGGAATTTTTTGCAGTGTATAGGAATGGTCAGATAATTTTTTGCAGTGTACAGGATTTGTTAGATAATTAATCAGATGTAATTGGAACTTCTTAGTAGACATTGTTGACATGGTTTGTTCATAGTGTGGTGAAAAGTTTTAGCCCTATACTATTACAATAGGGATCGATGCACAATTTATACTCGAGAAGTATTGAATTATGTCGTTATTATTTTCTAGAAGGTATCCCACAAATTCATAATGATGATTCAAAATATCTTTAAATTTTTTCTTTTAGTATTGTGTCTCAGAAAGAATACTTTATTTTATTTTCATTTCATTTCTTTTAATCAAAACCCAACCTATTGACATTAATCTTGTTCAATCATATGAACTTTTAATTCACCTAAGTTACTAAAATATATTTTCAAATCTTCTCTTAGTCATAGTATATAAAGGTAACAATGAGCTTTTGATCAAGTGACATAGTTCAATATTGAAAAAGAGCACCTTTTTTTATCAAATATTTGCTATTGGAACTTGAAAGAGAATCTTTTGAGAGGAAATCTATGCTGGAAAGATTATAGAATCTGTAAATTTGGAAAAATGGAAGTGATTTCTCTTTATCTGCTAGCTTTGAATGACATTTTGTTTACTAATTTTTATATTCAATGATCTTCTATATCTCACTATTCTTCTTGAATTTATCCCTTACGGCATTTCCTTTGCAACATCTAGTGCAAACGCTAGTTTTATTTCTAACTATTATAGTTATTAATGGTAAAAAAATTAATATATAAGTAATATTTATATATTTAAAAACATTGTAACAAGATCCTCAACCCATGGATATCACCATTATTTAATGATGGAGATTCTTAACCTCTAAATATATTATATTATAATATTATAGAATAATATAATTACTTATTAATACCATAATAATCAAAGATCATAATTTATTTATCTAACACTTTTTCATCTGACAATTTTTTTAATTAATCAATTAATTAAAAAAAACAATATACTTTATATTATTTAATTATATTAAATATATATAATTTTTTTTTTATATACTCAACATAAAACTCACGTAATATATATTAACTCATATAATATATTAAAATATACCCCAGATTGACTTTAAACTCCATTGACGTACAACATTTCAATAATATATTTTTTGGTACAAAGTATGTGCTATACATCAAGATATACATATATATTAGCTCATATAATATATTAAAATATACCCTAGATTGACTTTAAACTCCATAGAGATACAACATTTCAATAATATATTTTTTTGGTACAAAGTGTGTGCTATACATCAAGATATACATATCATAGTATGAACTACCATAAAAAAAAAAACCATAAAAATTGGAAGAAAAAACTACATGATTTAATCTTTTTAAATTTTTTACAATCCAATGCAAGCTAAATTATTTTTATGTTTTATATATATATATATATATATATATATTCAAATTATATAATATAATATAGAATTATTAATTTAATGATGAAAATAGTATCTTAATTAAAATATTCCTAAAATGTTCCGGTGAATTGATGTAATGAATTTCATTGTTTGTGAGAAAGGGGACTCACTTTCTTGATTAAAATATTTCGAGTGGTTAATTGATGTAATGGATTTCATTGTTTGCGAGAAAAGGGACTCACCTAAGAAGGATTTTCTTCTCTTTCAAATTTGAACATGTAGCATCCTAGGAAAAAACATATTTGTTTAACTGTTAAATTCAAACACCCATCATATATACATAAATATTAAATAATAATAATAATAACAATAAAAGTATTAAAATAAAATTTCTTTAATGAGTGCAACGAGATACATATAGGTTTTCAAATTGAGAAGTTGTATTTTGGTTTTAATATATAGATATATAAATTATATGTATATTTCATTAATCGACTAACTTTTAGTTGGAAAATTGGTCATGAACATAATTAGAACTAGATAAAAGATTATAATTATCACTTTTTTTTATCATTTCCTCTGTATTCCTAATAAAAGATTCCTAATAAAAGATGTTACAAAAAAAAATTAATTACAATGAAAATTCCATATTACTTTAATATTAAATATACATTTCATACAAATGAAAACTTTTCAAAATTAGAACACATATATTCTTGCTAAGTTTTGCTAGGTTGAGTTAAAGTGAGATCTAATATTGTATGGAAGAAATATCTATCCAGATATGGGATGCTCTCACTAAAATATTTGTTTGATTTAAGTCTAGTTCCAATATAGTATGAAAGAAATATTTGTCCACATATGGCAAGATATCATTGAAACACTCATTCAGATAGCTTTAAACCCCCATAAATAACTCCCATCCTCACCTCATCCACATGAAATTTATATCAATAATTTAACACAAAATAAGATCCACACAAACTAGAGAGGAAGTTGGATCAATATGAGGAGCATCAAGTCTGAAATATTTGTCCACATATGGCAAGATATCATTGAAACACTCATTCAGATAGCTTTAAACCCCCATAAATAACTCCCATCCTCACCTCATCCACATGAAATTTATATCAATAATTTAACACAAAATAAGATCCACACAAACTAGAGAGGAAGTTGGATCAATATGAGGAGCAGCAAGTCTGCAACTTGAGAAAGGTTTGTAGTTGGTGCTAGGGTTTTGCATTAGGGCTCCATGGTGGGGCGCATAGGGGGGAGCACCGCTCCCTCCTATAGTCAAGCAGTCATAGAGGGAGGCAAGGAAGTAGGAGGAAAGCATTTTAAAAAACCGTTGGAAAAGATTTCAGAAGCAAGAGGCAAGGAGATAGTTGGGAGAAACTATTTCCAGGATCAGGAAGGGAATCAACAGGAAACAAGTAAAGAAAGGGAGAAGGGAGGTGACAGCAAAAAATGACTCCTATGAAAACCACGAGAGTCTACAAACCCAAATCGAGCATCATTCCCCAGGTCATACTGAGTGATCCAACGATTCAAGCGCACAGGGACCATATGAAAGAACATGCGATCATTTACAAGTTCATGGGGTTATGGCCAACAGAGAGGGCATCACATATCTAGATTAGGAGCCATTGGAAGCAAAACGAAGAAATACATTTACATCTTGGTTCTAAGGGCTTCTTCACATTGGTGTTCACGAGCCTAGAGGACCAAGACAGAGTGTTTGAAGGGGGGCCATACTTCTATGTTGCGGCAAGACTGTACATGTGGCCATGGATGATGAATTTGGGGGCCTTACTTCTATGCTGCGACAGGACTCTACATGCGGCCATGGATGATGAATTTTTGTTTCAGAACGTGAAACATTTACATCCGTACCAGTCTGGATCATACTATACTCATTACCTCTGGATTACTAGCAACCAGAATCTTTGAAAACCATAGGCAACAAGCTGGGGCATTTTCTGAAGATATCAGAGCCAACTCTAAAAGGTAGATATACCACCTTTGCCCGAATATGTGTGGAAATGGCTCTATCTGGAGCACTTCCAGAAGCAATAATTTTAGAGGTATATGATGAAGAATGGGTGCAAACGGTGTACTATGAGCACACACCATTCAGATGCCGCAAATGTCACGAACACGACCATCTATTCAGAGACTGCCCAACAAACAATGTGGAAGGCAATGGGAAAACCTCTTTGGACAGAGATCATGAGGGTTTCACGAAGGTTGGGGGAGAAGGGAAAGGGGGAAAATGGTCACACAAGAAGAATAATGAAGACAGACAGACAAGACACAATAGTTTCAAAATCCTAGAGGAAGTAGAGGAAAGCGTGGAGACAGTCCAAGACAGGGAGAACACAGCTAAGGAGTAGGATATGGAAGCTAAAATGGAGGATATCCTAGTAAAAAACTAGTAGAAGGAGGAGCTACAAAGCTGCATGGAGATCAACAAGGACCATGATATGACTCCAAGTAAGGTATGAACAGAGGACCAAGAACTACAGGAGATTCTAGACAGGGAAAATCTAGATCTATAACTATTTCTAAAATAAGGAAAGAACAAAGTAGTGGACTTCTTACCAAGAGAAGATTATGATCGAGTTTAAAAACTCTTTCTATGGAGGGAACAATCTAAGGGAACTGGTGTAAAAAAAAATCACGAAAGCTAGGAGCAAAGTCGTGTCAAAATGATGGAGAACCCACAGGCCCAATCTCCAAAGAACTCAGGAAGGAAAAGAGGAAGGAAAAGACAGAAGGAACTGCTAAATGAATGTGGGAAACTACTGATTAACTCATGTAAGATGAGAGATCTTACCAGCTATTCCTTTACTAACCTTTCTTAATGAAGCTCACAACCTCGAATATTAGAGGCATAGGCAGTAGAAGGAAACAAAGGAATCTAAGTAACAGAATAAAAGAAGAAAACCTAGACATGGTCTTTATTCAAGAGACCAAATGTTCAATGGAGAAAATAAGAGAAATTCATAATAAATGGTTAATCGAGTATGAGTATTTAGAGGTCAAGACAATTAACTCAGCAGGTGGGATTCTCACGCTGTGGGATCCATAGAAATTTAGAATCTTGGATGTTGAAGCATCCAACAACTATCTATCTTTGGTGTGCAGTACTGTAGGTGATCAGGAGACATAGATGGTAACAAATGTTTATGGACCTCAGAAGGAGGTAGATAAGCTCAAGCTTCTTACCTCCCTGGAAAATCTAAGAGCATGATATCCCAATATGCCTTAGATATTTGCAGGTGATTTCAATATGATAAGATCTCTTTCAGAAAAAAAGGAGCATTAGATAGCTAGGCAGAGATTCTGAAGCCTTCCAAGATTTCATCATGAACATGGGACTAGTGGAAACTAAGACAATAAATGGAACCTTCACATGAAATAACAAAAGGGCAGGGGGGCTTCTCAAGTAGCTTCAAAACATGATAGATTTATTGTCTCTAAGGATCTCCTCCTCACACGACCAGCCATCGCTGCATCCATTCTGCCCTTTGGGGGTTCAAATTATTGGCCAGTTTAGCTATAAGCTACCTTTATGGGCACTCCGAGAAACAAGCCCTTTAGATTTGAGAATGCCTGGCTCTCACACCCCAAATTCACAAATGGTGGAAAGAGGATCTGAATATTCAGGGTACTAAAATGTACATGATCCAGTAGAGACTGAAATATATTAAATCCAAACTTAAAGCCTGGAACAAAAAGGAATTTGGCAATATCCTCAAGGCTAAAATTGAGACTGAACAGAAACTCCAGGAAATCAATCAGATCAATTTCACAAAGGGCTTCAATGAAGAGAGGCAAAAGATAACTAATTCTTTGCAGGAAGAATGGGAGGATCGATGCTTACAAGAGGAAAATTTCTAGAGATAGAAATCCAAGATTCAATGGATCAAAGAGGGAGAAAGAAACACTAAGTTCTTCCACAAATCCACTATGGCCCATAGGGAACATAATAGAATCACAAAGATAAATGATTCTTTGGGTGTTGAACTTGTATCCCACAAGGACATGGAATCAAATCTAGTACAACACTTCTCTAATATTGCAAAGGAGCCAAGGGAGGATAGATCTAGGTTCACTAATCAGTTTACCTAGCATATCCCCAAGCTGGTCACTAGAAAGGACAACCGCAATCTCAATAGGCCAGTCTCAGAAGAGGAGGTCAGTGAGGTGACCAAGGAAATACAAGGTGGAAAAGCACCAGGACTAGATGGATTCAATGTTGATTTCTTCAAATCCTGCTAGGATACAATCAAACAGGACATCCTCAAGGTTGTGGAAGGCTCAAGAAAATACAAAAAGGTTCTAAAAGCACTAAATGCTTCCTTCATAGCTTTAATCCTGAAAAAGGAAAATGCTATGACTCTGGATGGCTTTAGACTCATAGCCTTATGTAATGTGGTTTAAAAAATCAACTCCAAAGTGGCAGCTAATAGACTCAAGCCCCTACTACCTTCCCTCATCTCGAAAGAGAAAACATGCTATGTGGAAGGATGACAAATTCTCAACAGTATCATCCAAGCACATGAAGTGGTACACTCTCTCAAAAGCAACAAGCAAGCAAGCAAGCATGATTGTTCAGTTGGACATTACGAAAGCCTATGACAAACTTAGCTGGTCTTATATGAGAGCTACTCTAAAAGCATATGGCTTTGACCAAAACTGGATAAGATGGTTTATGGCACTAGTCACCAGGACCAGTTTTTCCATTCTGCTTGATGTAGCTCCTTCAAATACATTCACACCTTCCAGAGGGCTTAGACAAGGCGATCTACTCTCCCCTTTCCTCTTTCTCCTCATGATGGAAGGAGTAGGCAGGGAAATAAAAATGGAAAATGTTGAAGGTAGAATTTAGGGGATCAAGCTCACCCCGGATGGAGAGGCTAACACTCATCAACAATTTGTGGATGATACTATGTTGCAGGGCATACCCATAGTCAGGGAAAAAAGGGCAATCAAATATATCTTAAATGACTTTGCTATGGTAGCAGGTATAGAGGTAAGCCAAAACAAGTCCAAATTTTTTTCTTTAACACTAATATTGCTATACAGAGAAACATTACCAGGATTCTGGGTTTTCAAAGGGAATAGTTTCCTTCCAAATATTTTGGAATTCCTCTTACTGATAAACTTCTCAGCAAGAAAGTATGGGAACAAATTATAAATAAACTTCAGGACAAAATCAGAACATGGACATGCAGATCTTTAAACTTAGTAGGGCGACTTGTGCTCACACAGGCAGTCTTGTAAGCCATTCCCATTTTCATATTTGCAGCCATCCCTCCTCCTAAAGATATTAAGCAGAAGATAAGGAACATTCAAAGGGACTTTCTGTGGGGTAGAGGGGAAGAGACAAAAAACTAGGCTTTAGTTGCCTGGGACAAGATCTGCAAGCCCAAAAGCCATGGTGGCTTGGAGCTACATGATCCAGAAACTCTCAGTAAAGTTTTGGGAGCTAATCTTTGGTGGCAATGGATCAAGGAGCCGAATGCCTGCTAGGCCAAGATTTGGAAACAAAAGTATGCTAAGAACTGGTAGGAAAAGGATCTTATCAGAATGACAGGACAAATCAGAGGTTCACACATATGGAACCTTGCTTGGGAGAACAAAAGCATTGTTCAATAGCATTGTTTTTGGGAAATATGAGCAGGGTACCAAGCTCGAATTTGGGAGGACAACTGGCAACAGGAACCCATCCTCAACAAGATTGACCCGGTAGCCCTCAAGAGAGACACACATACCAAAGGCCTATTATTGGTAAAAGATTTCTGGGACCAGGGAAGGAATAAAGTTAGAGTGATGAGAGTCCTTTGAAGGCCATGGCAAAGGGTCTCACCATGGACTTAAAGCACAGATGGATTCTAGTTTCCTCCTCACACGAACAATTAGGATGGGGGAAAAATAACGAAGGTAACTTTAACCTCAAAGAGGAAAAACAAGCAATCATAGGATTCAACTTTGCAAACGCTGATAAAGTCTGGAAGGAACTTTGGAAAACTCCTCACTGGATGAAAATAACGTTATTTATCTGGCTTGGGCATCAAAGAACGATCCTAACTTGGGAAAAACTCCTAAAGAAAGGCTTTATTGGTCCTTCCAAATGTCACCTATGTGGCTCACATGAGGAAACGATTGAACACCTGCTCAACCTCTGCTCTTTTCTGATAAGATGTGGGACTGGGTGGCCTCAAGCTTCCAACAAACTAACAGGGACAATCTCAGCATATCCAACACTCTGAAAAACTGGAGGAAGAGCTTCTCAGAGAATGAGATCATCAACAAAGCTTGGATGCTAGTACCAGGCTTTGTCATTTGGAATGTTTGGAAAAAATGCAATGGGCGGATCTTCATAAATAAAGCTAGCAAACCCCAGCAAATAATCAATCAAATTCTGTATGAGCTTAAAGAAATAGTTAAGAGCCTTTTGAGGTCAATTCCCATGAATCCTCCTCTGCCCCACGAGGAGATTATTATTCTTAATTTGGGTCTTCAATCCATTAATCCTTAAGGAGTAAGGAAGGAAGTGAGAACTTAACACAGGGGCTAGTAGATGGAAGGCCCCTCTTTAGGGCTTCTTCAAAATAAACATTGTTGGAGCTTCTAAGGGAAATCCGGGAGAAGCTGGCTTTGGGGGTGCTATAAGAGATCCTCAGTGGCACACAAAATACATCTTCGATGGCCACTTGGAAAAGGGTGCAAATAACATGGCTGAACTTTGGCATTAGATCAATGCTTGGAAATCCTAGTGGAGGAAAATTTACAGAATGTCATCACTAAAGCAGATTCTGATTTGATCATCAGAGTAGCCAAGAATATTTACAATGGTACTTTGCCAGATAAAGTGTCGAAGCACTGGAAGCTGCTGCAGGTTTTTCGCCATATCCACTCTCGCTTGCAGACCCTTAAAACGATTAGATTTGTTCATGTTAGAAGGAAGGCAAATATGCTTGCAGATCAGTTTGCCAATGAAGGTGTGGCCAAGAAGGACAGGGATTCTCGGCATGCATGGGAGTTGCTACTTGAAGGGAAACTGTGTGAGGATTGTTTCATTCTAGCAACCAAAGATTGGGACTTATGGATGAACAGTGCTGATCGAAGGGATTCGGGAGACATGAGTGAGGATGATATCACCTAATTCGTCTACCATTTTGGGGTATGGTTTCTCTCCACAACTTTGTTAACTTTTGGATGAATGAGGAAGGTTTCAAGTCAGGCAATGACACAAAATGGACTGCCTGTGTGTATTTGGCTTAGTGGGTTTTTGTTGGCGACTCCAAGCAGAAGGCTCAGCAAGGTCTACGGGATTGTTCTGGCTTTTTTGCGAAACCATGAACTCAATACCATAAGTGGTATTTCGCGCGGGACTTAGATGACATCTGGTATTTTGGTAGACGCATGTGATTCCACTCAGTGGGTAACACGTGGCATCGAGAAGTGAGAGAAAACTGCTCTCATCGCATGGTTAACCTCCACGCTTCTAGTTCGTCCGATATTCCCAATGACCGTTGGATCGGGATTATGTATTCAACGACTGAGATGGGTCGTACTTGTTGCCTTAGGGTTTCGGACCTGTTTCTATTTATTGGATCCAGTTTAGAGTTGTGGTCGTGTCTGTTTGCAAGGGGTAGTGGGGTCCACTGTGGGTCCCTATATGGGCCCCAAGCTTTCCGTGAAACTATGGAAACAAAACCCCAAAACCTTATGTGGTATATCGCGCAGGACATTGCTGGTATCTGGTATTGTGGAAGATGCATGCGATTCCACTAAGAGGGTAACATGCGGCAATGAAAGGGGAGAGAAAACCACTCTCATCGCGTGGTTAACCTCCATGCTTCTTATCCATGTCATATCCTCGTTGGCTGTTGGTTCAAGACTTTGCATTCAACGACTGGGATTGGTTGTGCTTGTTGCCTGACTATGGGTCCCTTTGTGGGTCCCTTTGCTTGTTGGCCATTGGATTGGGGTTATGTATTCAATGACAAGGATTCGGTTTACTGGAATTTTTTATTGTTGCCATAGGGTCCGTCTAGTGGATGTAGTAGGAACCACTTTGAGCTGTTTGTAAGAATCTTGTAAGCTTTGGTCCTTGGTTTTTTGGCGCCCCTGTTGTCTGGGGCACTCTGTATATTATGTAATTTGACGAGATTAATAGAAGGTTTGTCTCTTACTTATCAAAAAAATAAAGATCCACACAAACCAACCATTTTTTTTCATTTTTTTATTGAATTTAGGCATTTGTATTAAGTCAGAGGAATATTACAACATTGAATACCTTTGTGAAATATTCTACCTTCTTCTCTCCTACTAGATTTGTTGTTCATGATAATGTTACCAAAATATAGAACAAAAAATAAGTACAATGAAAACATGTGAAAATCAACATACCAAAAAACCAAAAGACACATAACCAAGAAACTACTCCTAACCATAAAATACCAAAGGAGTGAACCAAAGGCATGTTGTTAGGAAGAAGGTGGATTGCATGAGGAGTGGACATATGAAACATAGAAGTAAAATTTATACAAGGGAAGCATAAAATACAATAGAAAATTAAAATTCCTTGAATTGTAAATTAGAATTCCTTTAGCAAGGACATCAAGGATATGCTTCCACAATAGCTTTTACTATCAGAAGGTGAACTATGTCACAAAATACTATCTTTATTCGTCTTGGAAGCAATGCTAGAGTCTTTAGATTTTCTTTCTAGACCAAAGACTAGATTGGGAAACGGCTTAGAGTACTATGTAAAATTGAAACTGGTTTCCATGACAATATTGACAACAATTTTTGGGAAACGGCTTAGAGTACTATGTAAAATTGAAACTGGTTTCCATGACAATATTGACAACAATTTTAAATAATTTTTCATACTTCCCTAAATGAAGTTGCCTTTACTTTTAGAGAATAATCTTGAAAAGATTTTAGATGTAGGTAGGTATGTAAATGGCAATGGGAACTTTGAACAACCAACTATAACTAGATATTTTTCCTCCATAAAGAGTGCAAGAAACCTTTTTATTTGCATGTTCTTAGCCAACAATTTGTAAGTATAAATATTCCCAAAAAAATAAATCTAATAGGAGGAATATTGCAAGGAAAGAGCACTTATCGCTTCATGAGCATATTTCGACATATTTCAAGATAATTGTTAACCTTTTCTTATCTATATTGGTTAGATGCAAACAAGAAGTAAAAGGAAGTGAAGAAAATTGTTTGAAAATATAATGTAGATCGTTAAGTCTATGGTCGAATTGTTGGTGTCATTGCTAAAAATATATGGAGAGATGGGTTATGCAAGAAGATTGGAGATACTATTTAGTGGAAGTGGAAATGAGGAGGATGAGTCTTGCCCTGGGTGCTTGAGGGATATATATCAGACGTTGAGATATACAACACAACATTCTCCTCATTTTCCACCATTATGAGAGTATCATTCCTCCATTTTAGAAGGAGACGATGAACTTCCTAAAATAGAAAATTTCGAAGTTGTTTGTGATGTTATACTAGGGAATACAGTACAAGCATATGAAATTTCTACCAATGTCACTTCTCTCTGTGTTTTTCAATGGATTTGTGCATTCTATGGCTTGTTGCACTACAAGCATTTGGATTACAATATGGTCCATTGGACCACATTGAGGGGGAAATTCAAACCAAATATATAATTAGGGTAACTAAAAATTTGATACCAAAGCTAAGATGTCAAAAGAAATATGTTGTGGCATTATGTAGTGGTAGTATGCCACCATGCTAGGAAGAATTGAATGAAGCCTGTCCATTTATGTTTCCTTTTGAGATGAGGAGGAAATATTTTTATGCCATTGCATTAGGATTATCATAAGTATTGCAATAATTTTAGCAGTAGCAGAGTGCTAAAAATCGAAATTCATTAAAAAATTATAGATGGAATGTTGTGAGGCTATGATTCCAAAAGGTGAAAGCATTAAGACAATGTATATTGGGCTCAAATTTTAAGGTGATGGAAATGTTTTAAGTCTGATCAGTGTTAGAGCCTAAATCTACCTCAGGTTGAGAAAGGTATGATCTAGGACAACATCAAACCACGCTTAACTTGGTAGCTAGCCCTACCAAGTCGGGAGAGGGCTCTATCCTGGTTAATCTCAGCAAAATATGATCGATGAGGGCTTGGAATGACTGATATGCTGACTGATTTTAGGCTAGGTATCTTGTAAAAGAGTTTCATTGAATAAAATGATGTTTTTGTTGGCTCCAATGGAAAGGAAGATCTTGGGTGCAGGGAATGAGGCTCAGTCTTACAGAGATCTCAATGGGGCAAGGTAGGCAACTGATTTTGGAACTTCAAATCAAATGTGGTGGAGAGATCAGACAGGTGAGGAGCTAAAGAGGGCAAGAAAAGCCATGGATCCTCTTCAAACAGCTGAAAACATCAAAAAACTAAAGCAAACCCTAGGTAGAGCACTGCAATTTCAATGGATTGTACCTTCACTCTTGTTTGATTTAGTTAAGAAGAAACAAGATAGATGATGACATACATAACACATAAGTAAATTCACAAATACAGAAGAAAGCACTGCACCAAAACAAATTGCCACATGAATCCCAAAGAGTGCTGCAAACACGGGTCTCTATTGCTTAGCCAAAATGCTGATATGAGTATACAATAAAGCTCCAAGCTTTCTCAAGAGTCCAACCTTTTCTAGTGATTGAAACATTACAAAATATAGACAAACTGTAATATTCCTAATTAGCCATGGCTGATTGGAATATCCGATTTTGTTCGATTTTTTCCATCTATAGTTATTTGTAAATAAAAAGTGAGGAAGGGGGACATAGCTCACTTTTAGAATAAAAAGTCACTTCCTAGTAGCAAAATGTTGTGACATAAAGAGGAGCCAAGGGGGCCAAAAGGGGACGCATAAATGGAGCCCACGCAGACACATGGAGGAACTGCGCAGGAGGAAAGGAACACGTAGCAAGAGGGGAATCACATAGGAGGAGGTGAGCTTTGCGATTAAGAGAGGAAAAGGCTATAAAAGAGAAAGGAGCCCCCTCATTTTCATCATTCTAGTTATGAGCATATGTGATAGTCATTTCAACTTGGAGCATGCTGGTTGTTTACTAGTCTGCAACACTATTTAGTGCATTGAGTGTCTCCGTTGGGAGATCTCACCCTTAGCCCCGGGGGACTTTGAGTGCCTGCTCGGGCAAGGTATTTCCATTGGCATTCCAGTAGTATATTCATCATCATTTTAGTAGCAGTTTCATCAGCATTTCAGCAACAGTTTGATCAGCGTCTTTGAGGAACTGCGCAGAACCCCAAGGGGGTGATTTTTGGGGGTCGACCATTTCAAAAACGCTTTCTGGGTTTTTCTAGGTTTTCTGAGTAGAGTCCGATTCCGGAGTTTCAACATTTTTTGAGGAGGGGTAAAACCCCAAATCCTCATTCGATTTCCAGCAGCAGCAGTAGTAGTAACACGACAGTTTCCCAGTAGCTAGGATGCAGAGCAGTGTGAGGCCATTCCAGGAAAGCTTTCTGGGTTTTTCTGGGTTTCTTGAGTAGAGCTAGAATCCAGAGTTTCAACTTTTTCCAAGGAGGGGAGTAGCCCCAAATCATCATTTGTTTTCTAGTAGCAGTAGCAGCACAACAGCAGCATCCACGTAGAGAGGCCATTCTTGTCATTCTGAGAGTATTTCTTCACTTGCCATGTGCAAGTTGAGGTGCCATCTGTATAATCAACTCTTGTACTCATTTATTGCTCAGTATAATAAAATGGCTTAGCATTTCTCACTACATTTCTTGTGTATCTGCTTATATTTCCGATTTACATTATTATATGTTGTTCCACTATTATTTTATCACTTCTGGGTTATTATATCATTTGCACATATTTGGTTGGAGTTTTTGCTGGGGTTTGAGGAATATTTTGGGTTAGGAATATTACAGTGGTATCAGAGCATAGATCTCGCTCAGCCTGTGGAGCTAGTAATCTATGACACCGGGGGAAAAACCCTATATCTATTACAGAGGTCAGAGATATAGAGACACTGGGCGTAGGTTGGAGAATACCTACAGAGAGGGAGATTGTGTTCCTATGGTAGACGCAGAACAGAGAGACCCAGTATTGGATGCAGAGTAGATGGCAGATGAGGACAGGAAGAGATTTGCAGATATGCTCCTCAAATCAGTCCAGGATCTGTCGAGGCAGATTGAGGTGATGGGGCAGACATTCACGGCAGTAGAGGCCAGATAGCAGGACAGCCCACGAGTTTACCAGATTGGTGAGGGATCAGGTGCATCCCATCGCTTTCCATAGTAGCGTGATACTGCGCAGCAGGGGGCCTCACATGCCCCTACATGCTCTACCATGCACACCTTCTTAGGAGCAGACACAGGGGTCACAACCCAGCAGGAGGCAGAACCCGGGCATATGAACAATTATTTTGTAGAGTACCAGACCTATGGGCAGGAGTTCAGGGAAGCCCTCTCATTCAGAGATTTTGTTCAGCTCTAGTGGGATAACAGATCCTGCGATCATCACAGAGGGTATCAGCGTTACCATGGTGGCGACACCCACCGTGCAACGAGCAGATTCCACTTGCCTACATTTGATGGTTCATCAAATAGTTTGGCAATGTCTTGGGTGGAGAAGCTGGACATTTATTTCCAGCTTAACCAGATGTCGGAGGCAGAGGCCATCAAGGTGGCAACATTGCATTTGGATGGTGAGGCCCAGGATTGGTGGTTTCATGGGATGGTTACATGAGGGAACTCCACAATGACGTCATATTCCAAGTTTACCAGGAGACTGATGGAGCGATTTTATCGGAGGGATCCAGAGCAACATTTCATTTAGCTGGCGAGGCTCAAACAGACAAGGAGCCCAAAGACCTACATTGTAGATTTCTTGAGGGTCTCCGTGATGGTGCCAGACCTCTCCATGGCATGGAGGGTCTATATGTATGTTGAGGGGTTAGCAGAGCCACTTCGGGGTCTAGTCCGATCCACTAGACTAGCTACGCTCCAGGACGCTATCAGCAGGACGTGGGACCTACAGGATGTCTTACCCAGGACCCAGACACCTTCCCCCCAGAGATAGACTTTCCAATCTAAGGGGAAGGATGTGAGGATTCCACCTCCAAAGGGGAATCCAAGATGAGTACAACTTGATGATGATGCCAGGAGGGAGCTAAAGAAGAAGCGGTTGTGCTTCACTTGTCAGGAGCCATGGGCACCATGACATAGATGTGTTGCTGGTAAAGCACATTTTATTGAGGTCTTCTCGAAGAGCAGTGGAGAACAGGATGACGAGGAGGATGTGGAGGTAGGAGAAAGCCATACCATATAGGGACCTTTGCCACCTCCACCACCACTAGCAGGTGGTGCATCTTTTGCACCCACCGGAGGGGCCCTTGTAGTGTTGCGGGGAGTTTCCAAGTATCTGACGTTACGCATACCAAGGACAGTACGTGGCCAGCGTGTATTAGTTTTGGTTGACAGTGGGGAAACCCACAACTTCATCGATGCCTAGATGGTTGAGCGGAGAGGTATAGAGACAGAGAGCTTCGATGGGTTTTCAGTCTTGGTCCCAGGAGATCAGACCATGACATGTACTCGTTATGTTCCAGAGCTTTCAGTGACGATGGGCACTTACACATTGACTGACCACTTTTTCGTGGTCGATATTCCGGACACCAACATGATACTGGGTGTTCAGTGGCTTATCACTCTAGGGAAGGTCACAATAGATTGGAAGACCTTGGAGATGGAGTGGGATGATGAGAAGACAGGGAGGCATGAGAAGATACGGGGACAGCACACATATCTGCCTCAGACTGTTTCGGCTCATAGGATGGAGGCAGTGTTCCGAAAGGGAGACATAGAGAGGGCAGTAGAGCTATGTGCATCAAAGGCAGGGACTACAGGGTGGACAGTATATTCGGAGATACAGTCCATCCTTGACCAGTATGCCATAGTGTTTGGGGAGATTCCGCCAGGAAAGCCACTGGACTGGGGGTTTGAGCACACTATTGAGCTTGAGCAGGGCATCCAAGCAGTGATCACCACCCCCTATAGGCACCCCAAGGCCTATCGAGATGAGATTGAGTGGACTATCCAGGAGTTATTGGCTCTTGGGCACATTCGACCGAGCACGAGTCCTTTTGCTTCTTCTGTGGTGTTGGTGAAGAAGAAGGACGGTACATTGAGGATGTGCATCGACTACAGGGTGAGGAGCTCCATGATGATTTGTTGATCTTCTAGTTGTTTGTTCCTCTACTCAGTTAATTATACACTTGGGTCTTTCCAAATTTGAGAGACAAATGATGAATGTCATCTTGCTGCTCCCGAATGACTTCTTTGAGCTTTGAGCTTTGTGAGCCCAAATCTATGTCATCATCCTAAATGAGGATGAAATCTTCCTCTTGACCTCCTGAGGGTCTCTCATCATGCAAGGGCTTCTTACCCTTATCCTGTACCTGCTCTACTAATGGCGAAAACGAGACCCCTTCCACCCTGGGTGGAGATAGTACTCGTTTTGCTACTACTGTAACTCGGCAAGTGAAGTGGGCTCCTCCCGGTTATGTTTTCCACTTTTGCGAGTCCTCCTTGGTGCATGCATTTCTGTAGGAGAGTCACTGTGTGTCTCTTCATCTCAGTCATAGGAAGGATCAGATTCCATGTTTGCCAACTGTTTGTGTTGTGTTGGATGAGTATGAAGAGATTTAAGTGTCTTTTATTTTTTGCTGCCAAGTGTATGAAAATGTATGAGGGGCTATGAAGGGAGAGGGTAAGAGGGGTTTGGGAATGTTGTTGAATGGAATTTGGGGAATAGATGGATTTTAGGGATAGGTTTTAGGCTTTGCGATAGCAATTAGGGTTTGGGAATTTTGTAGCTAGGGTTTGGGATAATGGGAATTGGGGATAGGGGTGAATGAATTTAGGGATATGGGGGATAGTGAAATGGGTTAACAAAACTAGAAAATAAGTGAGGGAATAAAAGGTGAGGGAGTGATGGCAACAAAAACAAATTTACAAACCCTAAGCAATCATGTTTTGAAAAACAATTGCGAGGTAGGGTTTTGAAATTTTTTCACTAAATCATCATAAACATCCTAAGACACACTTTCATTGGCATTTGGAGAGTTTTTGACTTACTTTGGATAGGAGAAAACCAAGAAAATTGAGAATATGGATGAATTTGTGGTGAAAATGGCTTGCAGCTCTATGCACCGCGCCACAAACCCAGTGCGCCACGCCCCAAACCCATTGCATCGTGCTTTTTGTAGGAGACTTTTGGAGACCTTTATGGTGTCCAAATTTGGCACGGGATAGCTTGTTGGAAATATTATTGAGTCTACTTTCCAACCCAACTAGAATTGTTCAATTTGGAGTTCATTTTCCCTATCAAAAATCAAATCTCCCAAGACTGGTCAAAATGTGCCAAATGAGGCTGCCTTAAGGCAGAGTGCTGTTGCAGTCAACTTTTGAAGGTCTTCCTCAACTCCAAATTGAGCTCATGATATCTCATTAGAAATATATTTGTGTCTAGTTATCATTTGACTCATCCCATAAGTCATTTGGCCAACCAAGCTAGGAGAAAACTTGATTTTCCCAAGGTCGCTTCAGAGATACATCAATTCTCCTGAGACAACTGTATTTTGGACATTTCTCTAAAACCATGACACATATGTAAAAATTGAATGAATTTTTTCTTCCTTGGTCTATTGTGGACAAAAACCTCTCTCAGTTTTCCCAAATTCATCTTTTCTTGCTCAGAAACATCGTTGGAGTAAAACCTATCCTGATGTCTGGAACAGGGGATTTGTTGAAATGAAGTGAAATGAAGGGGATAAGGGGCTTCTAAATTCTTGAGAAAATTTTGAGAAGTAGGGAGGGATGTTATGAAGTAGGGGAAAGTGGAATTTCAAAGACTGAGTGAGGGGAAGGGGTCCAAAAGGGCAAAACACAGGTCTAGCCTAGAAAATTGTCAAGTTGTAGCAAAAAACTAGGGTTTGTGCGAAAATGAGGAATTTGGGGGATCTCAGTGATGGGAAGTGTTTAATAAGGTACATTAAGGATAGGGGAAGGTGTATGAACATCACCATACAAGTTTTGCGGATGATTTTACCATCTAAGAGAAATTACGTTCAAAACCCTAGGAGAGGGAAATGAACCTTACCTAGGTGCAACTGAAGCATGAACAAGGTATAAAATGAACCAGTGGAACTTGACATGATGATGAAAACCCTCTGAATGATGGTACACTCAGCTGAATGGTGACATGGACCGACATTTGGACAACTTTGAAAGGAGTGAAAGCAAACCCTAGACCTAATACCTAGTGACCAAATTTTGCTTGAAGACTCACTGAAATGACAAAATTTGACTTTGACACCTTAAAATCACTTTGTAAGAGCATGTTTGATCACTGGAGGAAGGCTGCAAAGACTGACACTAACAATCGGAAGGTTTATCTTCAAATGTTTTGTTCTATGCATGATAAATAACAGTTATTGTTTCCTAATTTAGGAGCGTGTTTTAAAGGACAAAGCTTCACTTAATTCCACACTATTTTTCTAAAAGTTGGTTTTGAAGTGAATATATTTTAATTTTCATTTGCAGTTAAGATAGATCAAGAGTTTGGTTCAAAATTTTTAATCAAAACCAAAAATAAGAATAAAAATAAATTTGTTTGTATATCGCCATAATAATCTAAATCAGTGAGTAGCACAATTCAATGTTGTTTAGTGATGATCAAGTCCCTATATCCTTAAATCTTGGCAATATACCTTCTCATGATTTCCTAAAATATTTGTAATATACTTGGTGGGTGAAAAGCATGATGGTTGTACTAATGGAAGAAAAACATTATTGCATTTTAGGTTCTTAGGATCTTAGTCTAGCGATGATTTTCTTTGCTTTTGGTAGCTAGAGAACTGTTCTTTTTTTCCTTTAGTTTTCACAATTACTAGTTGTCCTGATTTTATCCTCCAGAGTGGTCTCTCTAGATTAAATTAATGACCATTCTTTTGAGCACTTTATCAGTTAAATTTATTACCATGTTTCTAAGAATACGATACCTATATTATTTAATATTAGAAATCCACTAATCTGCATGTACTTATCTGAAGCAAAGGAATATTTTCCAATGATAGTTTGAGTAGGATGTTCTAGTGTAATGGAAAAAGTGTTGCATTCCTTGAAAAAAAAGCTCACCTTCAAATCCCTTATTGAAGGGTTGTTGCCTTAAAATATGGGGGGAAATGCACTACGATCTTTAGCAGGTGAATGTTACATCTCAATTTGATCTGTTTGTTGGATATAGAACAAATATTCTCAATATTAACCCTAGTAATAGGTTCTTCGAGCAAAAGTATTGTCCAAACATATTGGAAATGTAAACAAAGTTACAAAAGAAACAAAACAAATTAACAAGGAGGCTGAGAAGTTGGTATGTACTGAATAATAGATATCATGAATGACATGAAATCAATAAGTATTAAGAAAATTTTCTAAGGGAATTTTGCATTGCCACTCGACTATATTGACAATGTCTGAAGGATTAAAATACATACAATTGAAATAAAAAAATGGAAAGGATAGAAAATCCTCCATGAAGGTTATCATGTTATAATTATCATGAACATCAAATGGTCTCCCAAATAAGAGAAAATATAATCTTTCCTTTTAGAATCTAGGGATAAAATACAAGAGGATATGCAACAACTATTTCAATTTCAAATCCACTCTATTCCATGTCATATAGAATTAGAGGAAATGTTGCCTAAAATATTTCCTATAGGATTTCCTCTAAAGAAGGGCATTTTCTGAGTGATAGATCTTCATGGCACAAAGTTTTCAGAGTAGCTAGGGAGGAAATTTAGATACACAATAACAAGTGCTTAAAAGAATGGTTAATGGTGAGGGGAAAGACAAACATAACTCTTTTAGGATGGGTGTATGTTATATAACCTTTAACAAAACCATGATCATGAATGAGTTCCTATCACCCATGGTTAACTAATATAAAACTATCAAATAGATTTAAATTGGTTTGACTATTTGCAAGGAAACTTTCATGAAGAAATATAATAAAATAAGAGTCCAAAAAATGTACAACCAAAAGGAAAACACAAATAGATAAGGACCTGTACATTTTCAAGGTGATGTCTGTTGGCCATGATAATGCTCCACTAGCATTTTAATATTTATAATTCACCAAGAGTATCTTTTGCAGTACCACTGGACTGTCACTGTATTGGCATTGTCTGAAGGATTTAAAGGAGATAATGTTTCAAATAAAAAATTAGTCAGGTCAGAAACTAATCTGTAAAGGCTATACATGTTCTAATTACCATGAAAATTAAGTGGTATTCCAAAAAACAAAATGGATATGATTTTCCCTTTAAACCCTCTGGATGAAATACAATAGAATAGGAAACATCCATGCAAAGTCCATATCCACTCTATACCCCACGCGTAGAATTATATGCAATATTCACTCATATATTTTCTATAATATTACCTCCAGAGAAAGGAAGTTTCCAAGTGATGGGTCTTCATAGCACAAAGTGTTCAAACGTTAAAAGAGGACATTCAGATTTAGAGTAACAATTGCTTGGAACAAGGGGTCATGGTTCTTAGAAAGTGCCCCTATTTTCGTACCATGTTGATGGCCGAGGAAAAAATGACTCTTGTAGCATGGGCATATGATATATAACCTTAAACAAGACTTTGATTAAGAGAAAATTCCTAACACCCAAGGTCAACTTTAGCAAACTCTCAAAGAGACTGAAATCAGTTTGACTATTCAACGAGACAAGTTTCATGACAAAATATGAGAAAACTAGAGTCAAGAAAGGTACACCCAAAAGGAAATCCCAAATAGATAAGGGCTTATATAGTTTAAGGTGATTTCCATTGTCTATGACAATTCTCCACCAAAGTTCTAATATTTATAATTCATGAACATTAGTTGGAAGCATTATATAGACAAAACTGCTTTGGCTTCCTTTCAAAATATCATAATGTTATGTTTATCATGGATATGAAAATTGGTTATACGAACACAAATGATTGTATTGGAAAAAAGGGTTTACATTTGTGTTCACCTCCAAAATAATTTGATCCCATATTTCCCTTTCTTTTTATTCGAAATTAAGAGAATATATACAATGATTAACTAAAAAATGAATGAAAAATAAATAATTATAGAATGTTAATGTTCAAAAGGCATGGTGAACTAGAGTCGGTACTTACAATGGTACTAAAAAACAAGGGTGCATAAAAATGGACACAAGAATCTTGAAGTCATGAAAAAATTCCAATGTTATCATTAAAATTCCTCAGATGGAGAACAACTACATTGAAAGTGATAAATATTTATTATCATTTCATCCCATCAGGGAAAATAATTAACATGATATGTTGTCACATTTATTTCACTGAAATTGACTTCACTGAAATAAATAATTTTCATTCCTCTTTTCACCCTTTTGATGGTAACCCTAATTACTGAAACTAAATAAAAAGAAAAGAGCAAACAAAATCTCATCATTTGCACTAAAAAAATTAAGGAAGATTGAAGCACAAAGTTGAATTTTACATAGCCTTCATTAGGAAAAGCATGTTATGTTATTTGCAATTTAAATAGGCCACCTCAACTTCAAATAAGTCATCATAAATATGTGTAAATTATAATATGAGAGAAGTAAGGGTTACAACAAACCTTAGTGACAATAAAGTCATATCTATACAATTCCATTGGGAAAAATATGGTTTGTATCACATCATTTTGGGCGTTGGGTTTGTTTATGCCGATGGGTTATTAAACCTCAAATTACAGATGTGACTTTTAGTTATCCATGAACGTGGAAGTGATCACATTATTAAATATGTTATTCCTACATTGAAATCAAAACTAAGCATTCCCTCTAGCTCCAATTTACAGAAAAAAAAAATAAAGCAATGTCAGTGACTATTCAGAAATTTAATTTGGAAAATCAACCTGCCTCTTAACAATGTCTAGGCATTTTCTAGCATATATAAGCAGCCGACCCTTTTATTTCAACCATTTAAACTATCATTGTTGGAAGAACATTTTCTATACTTTATGACCACCCTCTTCATAAAAACAATGGAATTCAATAATTTACATGTTAACAAAGATTGCATTTCAATGAGTTAAGTTTGGAAAGTTGGGAAGCTGATCAAATTTAATTATTCATACGATGATACAAATTCAAAATTACTCAATTGAAGTGAAAGATGCAATCTTGAGCCTTCAGGGATGCTTA
This sequence comes from Pinus taeda, assembly GCA_000404065.3. Classification (NCBI taxonomy): domain Eukaryota; kingdom Viridiplantae; phylum Streptophyta; class Pinopsida; order Pinales; family Pinaceae; genus Pinus; species Pinus taeda. Next base: position 409,846 of record APFE030695554.1, on the reverse strand, counting down.
AAGGATCATTAGTACAACATGAATTTTCAACCTTGTAAATCTCCCCGTCTTTGACCCCCATTTTTCCAAAGTAGAATTTACCCTATGTGGCTAGTCTTTAGATGGTCAGGTCCCATCCAAAGTGATAAGAGCTGCCCATGTATAAGATTTTCCTATTGCCCAAGATTCTCCATTGTAATCAAATAGCCTCCATCTTAAATCATTTATAACATCTACAATTCTCCAAAATCCTTTTGAGAGAACTCCATTGTCCAACACACTGAAGATAAAAGTCCCAGGAATAGCTCCTCTTTTGACCCAGTACCTTCTTCTCGTCCAAACGAACTACCCATCTAAGGTTTGTACTTGAAACATTGGATCATACGAAAATGACACTTTTTCTTTACCACTATATAAGAGTTGATATTGGCAAGGAAATTGATCATATGCATGATTTTGGGCAGCTACAACACGCCAGTGAGATTCTAATTCACCTAACCACCCAACAAAAAATTCGTTTGCAACCTCATGACCCAAGAGACTTCCTCTACAAGATGAGAGGCATTGAGCATCAAGTTTCATTGAAATTTCAACATCTAGTCCAAGGCAGTTGTCTTTATGCAATACACATAGAGAAAAAGTTTCAAATTTTGGACTCTCATATGATGCAATGCAACGGTAACTGCATACCTGATTAGTTGGTGCACTATTGTTGATACAAACAAGTTTTTACGATTGGGATTTAAAACGAAACCCAATATTTGAGGACCAGAGTTCTTTATCATACACTACAGAGTATAAATTCCTTTTGCATGCAAATTTTTCAATATGGGCATTGCCTGCACATAGGAATTAATTAGAACAAGTAAAGAATAATGAATATCATCACTATTGCAACGATGCCATGCCTCATATATAGTTCTCAAGACTTGTAAGGACTCCATCTTGTTTCCTTGAAGAGAAAGGAGGAGTTTTTTCTATTATGTTGGCATTGCTAGTTGAGAGCTATAATCCTCCTAAATTATTCTGAAGAACATTAGAGCAATGAAAGAAGATGTCTGTAGGAATTCTTTGAGTGTTTTGCAAGGCCCACTTGAAAGAATCACGATTTTAGAAAAAGATAATTATCTAAATATTAGTTTGATCCAGAACTAATTGATTTTCCTTTTCTTCTTTTTTAGAAGACGAATCATGTACAAGCTAAACCAAAACCTTGTTTGTAAACGAAAACATTTCATAACCTTCATCTACCCATCTACCCATTTCAGTATGATCTCCTACCAAATATACCCACCACAAAGATTTACATTCATACATTACAATTCTATAAGTTTCGACAAAAACATTCACTTCAACAGAAAAATAGATGTAACATCCCAATGGGTATATACACTTGCTATTGAAATTTAACCATTCAAAATAAACCAATGGGCTCACAATTGCATACCATGTGATTCATAACATCCTTTAATGGACTCACACTTCCATCTCCAACTATTGAGAGAAGATTTGCCACTGCTTTTTTGGAGAACGTTTTGTGATCATAGCTTGTCTCTGCATAGAACATTAATCACGAGTTTGGCACAACATCCAGATCAGTTCACTTCCCTTGTTAAGGATGAAATTCAACTTCAATGGGCTCAAAGATCCCATCTCCACCTGCATAAGAAATTCATCATCTACAGGGCTTACCAAACTATAGTAGCTCTTGGACTAGAGGTTAAGACTCTGTCCAAACCTATGTTTATTGGTGTGACTTCTTTGAATAACTCAACTTAGTTGTTCAACATGTGAAAGATTTTCGTCATCCAGTAGCGGTGAGATAGAGGAATCTCTTGGTATTAGATCAACTTTCCAATTGTTTTTCATTACTTGTGCTTTGCTGTTACTGCAACATCCACCAAGTGACAAAAATCCTATGTTCTATCGGTGTAGAAATTTGTGGAGACCATGATTGTGCAGTAGGGAGGAAGGTTCCTAGCCGAAGACGGGGACAAATTTCTTTTTCACACCACGGGACAGATGTCATTAGGAGACAAAAAGGGTAAAGGTTGGGCAGACCATTTCCAAGAAGAGGTGCCTATCAGCATAATAATTATATATTTATTATCATTTCATATATAGATTGTTCTACATATTCAGAACATTAAAAAGTTATAATTTATATCTTTTCCAAAAATTGTATATATTAAGTTTTATTTATATTGATGCTTATATGGATTAAAAAAAAAAATGGTAGATTATATCTTAATTGCAGTCAAAAGGAGTTGAATATTGTTTTTTTTCAATTAATTTGAAATGATAGAATTTTTTTATGGTGTTTATTAATGTTAATATAAAAATATTAAAATTATAAAACATTATTTATTATTAAAAATGTTTTATTATTATTATTATGGGTATTTTTAATTTGGGAAAGGCACTTCTGAGTTTGGGACTATGAGGCGATGTTGTAATCTTTTTTCTATTCAAATCTTTTAGTGATATAGCTTTTTAAAAATTAAATAAGTATCTCTTGATAAAAATGATTGATTAAAAATAAAAAAAAATAAAATAAATTAAAATTATTTGGTTATTTTTAATTAGATTATTATAAAATAATAATAATCTCTTTTAGGGTGTATGTTATTGTCGCTTCCACAACTCAGTATAGGGTATATGTGTAGGCATTAGATGTAATGTAAGAAAGATTTTATGACAACATCTTAGTATAGGATATATGTGTAGGTGTTAGACAAAATTTAAGAGAGATTGTATGTCAACATTTTTAATGTAGCCTATATTATAACTAATAATAATAATAACAATAACATTATATACACATATCTGAAATTTATATAATATAAATAATATTATAAGGCATTGGAATAGATGCATATTAACAAAGGATCCGAGCGAAGAGATAAAGAAAAGATAGTGCATGATTCTTTTAAGTTTTTTATTATTGTATTTTCTTTGACATGATTTACCCAAAATATAGGTTTAATATTTTACAACCAAGTATGTTTTTTTAATTTATATAATTTCTTAAATACACTACAATGGGATCAGATTTTAAGAGACAAGGAGAGAGAGTGAGATGGGGGGATAAAGTGGGGAGTGAGAGACCAAGAGTGGGGGAAGAGTGGGGAGAGTGGAAGGAAGAGAGAGAGAAGGGGGGGATGTGAAGGAGAGAGGGAGGAAAGGGAGATGGATTTGGAGGGGGTAAGAGAGGGAGGGAAGAAAAAGAACATTGAGAGATAAAGGTGGAGATAGAGGGAGTGAGAAGGGAGAGATGAATACAGAATGAGGGGGAGAGGAGATGCATGAGGAGAGAGAAAATGAGACGGTTGAGAGAGGGAAAGAAGTGGAAGAGAGAGAGAGTGTGGGAGACATGGATATGGAGGAGGGAGAGAGGGGGAGAGAGAGAAGGAGAGAGGGAAGGATATAGTAATAGAGTTGGAGAGTGGAGACAGCCAGAGTGTGATGGATGGAGAGATAGAGGGAGGTAGGAGACAAAGTGATAGAGATGAAGGAATAGAGATATGACTTGAGAGAGAGAAGGAGAGAGAGAGAGGAAGAGAGAGATGGAGTTGGAGGGTGTGAGAGAGGGATGGAAGAAGAAATACGTAAAGAGATAAGGGTAGAGAGGGAGAGGGAGTGACAAAGGAGAAATGGAGAGACACTGAAGGAAAGAGGAGAGTGGGAGGGAAGAGAGAGAGAGAGAGAGAAGGAGAGAGATAGAGGGATAGGAGGGGAAGAGAGAGAGAAGGGGAATGTAGGAATTTACATGGTAAGTTCATCAAATAGAACACCAAAGGACACCACTCACAAACAGATCACAGATCAATACACCAGTGTCTTGACATGTTTAAAACCCTCAAAGGGGCAAATGGCCCACATCCTGAGCCAACATGGCCACTTCAAGAAATTTATTAATAAAAGAAAGAAAATTTACATAAGCTTCTCCCATGAATAGTCAACCTACAAATGACCCTCCATGCTCTTTAAATAGAGATCATGGACCAATCGGGTGCCAAGCCATGGATCAAGTGTCGGTAATACCGAGAGAATGAACCGTTTGATCACTTAATGTCTAGAACATATCGTGACCGTTGGATTGTAAGTTACAAAAGTACATAGTAAAGAAGCACACTTTACCTAACTCTACACTAGACCAAGTTATACTTAACTATTTCTTCTATGTTGGAATATCCTAACATCCCCCCTTAAGAACAACTTGGGATATGATTGAAGGATGTACAAATATGACACAACAAAAGAAGGAAGGAGGCATTAGTGCCTATGTCTCCTTAGTTACAACTTCCTGAACTCCAACCATAAATCTAAGTTTAGTATACTTCGCCTCTGTGAGAGTCTTTGTAAAGATGTCTACAACTTGATAATCTATTGAACAATATTGCACTTCAAGAACATGGTCATGAATGAGATTTCTGGTCAAGTGCATGTGTAGTTCAATATGTTTGTTTCACTAATGTCAGACAAGATATTTGCATAGTTGAATGGAACTTTGATTATCACACCAAAGTGTAGTGAGATGTTGCTATTAAAAACCAAACTCTGATAGGACCTGGCGAAGCCATAGGGCTTCCTTACTAGCCTCTACGACACCATGATACTTTACTTGTACTGAAGAAAGAGAAATGGCAATTTGTTTCTTGCAATCCCATGTAATAGGTCCTGAACCAAAGTGAACACATAACTTGCATTAGACTTTCGATCATCAGGGTCACCCCCCAATTGGAATCAGTGAAACCAACCAATAGATGAGATGCTTTTGCACTGTAATGAATCCCAAATTGAACTATACCTCGAACATAATGGAGGATTCTTTTATTTGTTTTCTGATTAATTTCATGTTGGTTTTGCATAAACTGAAGAATAAGGCCAACAAAAAAGGAAAGGTCAGGACGAGCATGGGTTAGATACACAAATTTTCCTACAAAGTGATGGTATAAGGTAGCATCAACTTCAAGGGAAGTACAATTCACTAAACATTTGGATCCAGACTGAAAGGGAGAAGGGGTTGGCTTACAATATTCGATGTGAAAGAGGCATAGAGAATCACATGCGTACTTGGATGGGGAAATGGAAATATCTTCCTTGGTTTGCAAGACTTGAAGACCAAGAAAAAAATGCAAGTGTCCTTAGTTTGTCATTTCAATAATCTTTTTAAGGCTGGACTTCACATGGTTTATAAGGTTGGGATCACTACTAGTAAGGATAAGGTCATCAACATAAAGAACAAGAATGATAAGAGACTTACCCACTTTCTTGGTGTAGACAGTATTGTCAAAATGCCACCTAGAAAAGCCAGTATCTAAAAGAAAGCTATCCATTTTGGCATACCAAGCCCGAGGGGCTTGCTTAAGACCATAAAGGAATTTCTTAAGCTAACATACCAGGTTGGAGTCTGTTTGTATAAAGCCAATAGGTTGTTCCATATATATTTATTCATGCAAGTCCCCATCCAAGAAGGTAGATTTAACATCCACCTGTTGGACTTCCCATTTGAAATTGGTAGCAAGGGAAAGGAGAAGGCAGATAGAGTTGATTTTGGCAATAGGGAAGAAGGTTTCAATATAGTTAATGCCTTCAACTTGTGAAAAAACCTAAGCAATAAGATAATATTTATGTTTATCAACTTTTCCATCTGGCCCATACTTGGTTCTGTAAACCCATTTGCATCTAACAAGTTTCCATCCCTTTAGAAGAGGAACACGATCCCATGTATCATTTTCCACTAATGAATCATATTCTTCATTCATAGTTTCATCTCAATATGGATGGCCTGAAGCTTATGCAAAGGTGTTAGGATCATGATTCGTTGAAGCTTCAGCTAGTAAAGAAGAGGCTCTATCGAACTGAGAACGTGCATGTCACTGATCTGTAGGATCAACTGCAAGAGCACCTACTGAATCCCATGTAGCACAGACCCATTTTGGAAGCTCAGGAGCTGAAGGAGGATCCTAAGAAGGTGGGGGAGGATTTTCATCCTCGCTGTCATCATTTGAAGAAGAAATATTTTTAGAAGTAGAAGGGATAGAGAGAGGTGGCACATTCGCCGAACTAGGCTCGTAGGCCAATATATTTTCAGCAAACTTTACATCTTTTCTAATGATAACATTTTTGGACTTAAGTGGAATAAGTCAATATCCTTTGAAATCTTTAGAATATCCAACAAAAATACATTTTTCACTCTTAGGTTCTAAGGCTTTATGTTTCTCATCTGGAATATGGGCACATGCTTCACTTCTAAAAATACGTAAGTGACTTACGTCAGGTTTAATTGAGATCCATGCTTCTTCTGGAGTGATATTTTTTAGAACCTTAGTAAGAGTGCTATTTAATATGTAATTTTCATAGTTAATTGCTTCTGCCCAAGAATTACGACTATGTCCTTTAGATTGAAGCATACAATTAGCCATTACCTTTAAGGTGTGATTCTTCCTTTCAGCTAGAACATTTTGTTGTGGAGTATATGGAACAATATGTTCCATTTGAATTCCATGCTTGGTGCAAAAGTTGATGAATTTGTTGTTAACATATTCTCCGCCATTATCAAATCTTAGCTTAAGAATTTGATGTCCACATTTTTTCTCAACAAAGGACTTAAAGGCCAAGAACATGTTAAATACTTCACTCTTGAGTTTTAAGAAGTATACCCAAGTGCATATGGAGAAATCATCAATGAAAGTTAAAAAATACTTGTAGCCATAGAATGAAACAACTAGAAGTGGACCACATAAATCACTATGCGCAAGTTGTAAAGGGGCAAAGGTGTGCCAAGAGGCACGCTTTTCAAAACTATCTCGATGATGTTTTCTGAGTACACATCTGAAACAAACATCATCTCTTCTAGATACCGTAGGAAGACTTGTCACCATATTTTCTTTATATAGATTTTGAAGGGAGCAATAGTTCAAGTGACCAAATTGCTCATGCCAAAGTTTGCTCACTTCATCATTGTGAGCAACAAATATCGAGGGAAGAGTTGATGACCCAAAGTTGTTAAACTTATACAGCCTTGTAGAATCATCATCAATGTCATTAGCTAAAATCTTTTTAGGATCTCTTAGGTCTTTAATTACAACATCCTGAGGTGACAATTCAACGGTTTTTTCTTCACCTAAATGAATTATCTGATATACAGATAGAAGGTTGTAGGGTAAGGCTTCAACACATAATACATCATTAAATTTACCATTGTCTAGATGAACAGTTCTAGTCCCTACAACACTAAGAGATCTATCATCACCAACATAGATATTTTTGGTGTTACAATCATTTAAAGAAGAAAACACGGCTTTGGTTTTGGCCATGTGATAAGAAGCTCCAGAATTAATAAGCCACTCATGAGAATGAGAAGAAGAAGATACATTTAGTGCATAACCAGACCGAGATGCTTGAAAACCACATGTAGAAAGTTTTATTCCTAAATATGAAGTTGAAGTTGAAGAGATCTCCAAATGGATGTTATGCTTCTTCATTGCTACTTCCAAGGCTTCCATCTTCTTAAATCATTTGGATTCTAAGTGGTCATCTCGATTACAAAAGTGGCAATGTCTATCACTCTACTTCGCTTTGTTTTTATTTTTCCTTATCATTTTGTTGAAATGATTTTTCACTTTGAGACTGAAATTGGTTAGGACCCTTGCTTGGTTTAGGACCATTCTTTTTAGATACTGCTTCTTAGGATTCTTTGAATTGGTTGTTGCAGGGTGGATAAGGCTTTCTTAGAAGAGTTTCCAAGATTAAGAAGACCAATATGTAAGAGTTTTCCTTGTTCTCTTATTAAAGAATCAAAAAAGGCATCGAAAGAGAGTGACTTGTAGTATTGTGCTTGAGAAATAAGGGCTTCTCTAGTAGAATGGAAGGTGGAAACAAACACAGAGTAGGTTGGTCCGAACTTAGTAAGAATGGAATAGATAAGGCTACCATCTTCTTTCTTAACCTTAAAACCTTCCAAGAGAAGTCTAAGGGTCTTGAATTTGGACAAAAAATATTCAATGGAAGAAAAATTATTGGGGTCCAATGTAAGCAACTCATTTTCGAGTTGATGGGCTCTAATTTCATTTTTAATTCCAAAAACATTAGTGAAATGTTTCATTGCTTCATTAGGGGTATCATGTTCTATGATATGGAATCTAAGGTCTGGAGAAATAAACATCCCTATCAACACACGTGCTTGATCTTTCCTATTTTTCCCATTTCGATGCCTTATCTTCATCTTTAGGTTTAGTTTCTTGGCTTGAGGCTATTATGTAAATACCATTACTTCTAAGTAAATCGACAATGTAGGACCACTATCGGAAGTAGTTGGTGGTGTCAAGAATAACTTGGTATGGACATTCCATTTTAATCGAAACTAAAGTTGTAGATACTAAAACTAATGGAAATATCTCAAAAAATTAGGCCAATTAAAAAAACGGCTCTAAAAACAACTTCTGGATGAAGAAGTTATGGCTTTCTGAAGAAAAGTTGTTGAAGATGCCAACAAAGTTCATGAATGTACAGAAGTGAATGAGAATGTTATAATTTTTTTTTTTTTTAAATCCCCCCTCTTTGTAAACTTAATCTAATTAGCTCACTTTAGAAAAACATTATGTGACCCACTTTTATAAATAAGTGAAAGTCACTTTTACAATGGTACTTTATGAGCTACCCACTAAATTGTAACTTAAATAAAAGATAAAGAGACTTTAGAATTATAAGTGGCTCACTTTTTATAACGGTGAGAACACTTTTACATAAAGTAACTTTAAAACTTAAGATACATGTGCTTTTTGAAAAAGTAACTAAACAAAAAGAAAGACTTGAACTGAAGACCTCTATTCTCATGAAGTAACTTTGGACCAAGTGAGCTAGTTTAAAAGGTTAGTAATTTTTGGAAAAGAGGAAGGGTTTTTTTAGTCACTAAAGCTTTGGGGTGCATGCTTACTTGAAAAATCTATTTTTTCTTACAAAACAGTAAACCACACAACCCAAAATGGACATACAAAAAAACCAAACCTTATGGCTTGAAGTTAGCTTTCTCTAGAACCTAAATATTTTTCTCAATGTTTCTGATTTTCCGAGATGACACTAAGACGCGACGGAAAAGAGCATACGCATGAGAAAAATCCTTCCTTTTTGTTTCTGATTTGCCAAGATCGCACAGAGCTGAAAGTAAAAGAGCATACACAAAAATGAAAGGTATAGATCCGGTTATAAAAAAAAAGAAGAGAGCTAAATAAACTGAAATAAACAGAGAGATGAATAGCTAAAATCACAAATAAAGATTGTATACCTCTAGATTTCAAAAATGATGTAGCTAGGGCTACCATAAACCTTTTGCGTGAAACTAAAGGGGTTCCTCACTGGAGCAGATGCTTCTAACACAATAGAGCAGTCTTATCGGCCCGAAGGCAGTCAACAACAGTAGATCTAGGACACGATAGTCAGATCCAGTTCTACCAACTTCAGTTTTGGATCACCAAAGGATACAACCCACAAATAGCTCTGATAACATGTAGGAATTTATAGGGTAAGTCCCTCATATAGAACACCAAAGGAAATCACTCACAAATAGATCACAGATCAATACACCAGTATCATTGATGTGGTAAAAACCCTCAAAGAGGGAAATAGTCCATGGCTTGAGCCAATGCGGCCACTTCAGACAATTTATCAATAAAAGAAAGAAAATTTACATAAGCATTTCTCATGAAATGTCACCCTACAAATCACCCTCCATGCTCTTTAAATAGAGATCATGGACCAATCGGGTTTCAAGCGATGCATCAAGTGTCGGTAATACCGAGGAGACAATGAACCGTCAGATCACTTAATGTCTAGAACATATTGTGACCTTCAGATTGTTAGTTACAAAAGTACATTGTAAAGGAACATAATTTACCTAACTCTATAGTAGAACAAGTTATACTTAACTATTTCATGTGTGTCAGAATATCCAAACAGGGAAGAGAGTGAGGGAGGAATAGGGAGGGAGATAGAGATAGATAGATATGGAGAGACTGTGTGTATGTTTTTGGGGTGAGAAGGAGAGATTAAGGAGGACAGATAGGGGGAGATAATATCTAGTGTTGATTTGGGGTAGCATCGGATGTGCTCTAGCCATAAAAATTGCTGGAGAGGCTAAAGCACATGAGGTGTCCAAGACCTAGAAATGGTTTGGGCATATTCTAACCAGTTTGGGAGATATTAAAATAATTAATATTTTTAATGGAGTTCCTAAGTCTAAATTTAGGAAAAATAAAATATTAATGCGTATTAATATAAAATTGGGTTAGAAGGGTCCAACCCATCTTCTTTCACCACCAGAATCGATCCCACAGATCTCCCACTGAAAAGGGTCTACCACAAGCCTGAGCGAAACCCCTCAACAATAAAGGCATCCCCTTGAAGCCAAAACAACTCTGATATGAAATGTAGGTTTTAACCCCGTACAGAAATTACCTGCATATGAGTTTTAAAACACAGAAAATAAACAATGCTAGAGCATAAGACATAAAACATATATACATAGAGATTTTCCCCTGGATCCCAAAATGAGGACTACCAGCTTGATTTCTCATTATGTTCCTTTCAATGTTAAAATACATATTTATACATGTTGAAGCATCCAATACCATGGACCGATAACCATCGCATCCAAAACCATGTGTGTAAACCATGCACAAAAGGATATGTAGGTTTGCCAAACCTAATATAGGGTCCAAAAAAAAAAGAATCTTGGGGTGCTGCCTCGGACTCCAGAGAGGGGGGCTACCCACCCCCCTCAAACCCCCCAGACAGGGGGGGCTATTGGCCCCCCCTGTGACCCCCCCACTGTGCAATTGATGCAACGAAGGGGGGACTCCGGCCCCCCTCTACCCCCGCAGTTAACTATGTGGGCTAGTCGTGGAAAGAATATAACACAAGCCAAGATTCTCCCACTTGTTGTTTTCTTTCTATAGAGGGCCATAGGAGAGCTTAGTAATTTATCTAGCCCTGCGATGCCCATTGTTTCTCTACTCCAAGAGAAATTCTTAGAGCTCAAATTTTATCAATTCATTTGCAGTATTCTTCGAAGTGTCCACCTTTACCAGCAACACCTTTTTGCCTTCTATCATATCCCTCACAAAGTGATACTGAACATCAATGTGCTTTGTCTTTGAATGGTAAGCAGGGTTCTTTTCCATGAAAATTGCACTTTGGCTACCACAGTCTATACTTATAGATCCCTGTACTAACCCCATACTTGAACACAATCTTTGCAACCAAACTGCTTCCTTGCTTGCATGAGTAGATGCCATGTATTTTGCCACTGTAGTTGATAGTGCCACTACATATTGTTTCTTACTCATCCAACTAATTGCACCTCCAAATAGGTTAAACGCATACCCACTTGTAGATCTTATCTTATCCAGATCTCTAGCCCAGTCTACATCAATAAAGCCACGAATATCCAAAACTCTGTCCAATCCTAGTCTTCCTTGGTAGCACAAACCATAATCACTAGTGCCATGGAAATAACTGAAAACCCGCTTCATTGTTGTCCAATGCTCCTTCCCTGGTTTTAACGTAAACTTGCTTAATACTTCCACTGCATGTGCAATGTCTAGTCTAGTACAGACCATTCCATACGTCAGGCTACTAACTGCACTTGCATGTGGAACATGGGACATATCCTCTTCCTTTTCTTGTGTCTTGGGACACTATTCAACAGATAACTTTACTCCTACAGGAGTAGGAACTTTCACCAGTTTACTATCCTGCATATTAAACCTCTGCAGTCTTGTCTCAACATACTTGCTCTGGTTTAACCAGATCTTCCTCTTTTCCCAAACTCTTTTAACTTCCATGCCCAAAATATATTTTGCAACACCGAGATATTTCATGTCAAATTTGTAGGACAACTGGGTCTTCAAATCCTGGATAATTTCTTTGTCATTTCCAACTAGCAAAATATCATCCACATACAAGACCAAATAAATAACACGGACACCAATTAATTTAAAATACACATAGTGACCTACCTTGCTTCTAGTGAAGCCAAGTCCCCATATAAATGTATCGAATTTCCGATACCACATCCTTGGTGACTATTTTAACCCATACAAAGACTTCTTTAACTTGCATACCAGTTCTTTCTTACCCTTCACCGCAAAGCCTTCAGTTTTCTTCATGTAGATCTCCTCTTCCAGATCCTCATGAGGAAATGGTGTCTTCACGTCCATCTGTTCTACCTCAAAATCAAAAGCAGCAACAACAAATAAAAGTAATCTAATAGAAGCTACCTTAGCAAAAAGAGAAAAAATATTGCCAAAATCAATTCTCGGCATCTCGGAATAACCTTTTGCTACCAACCAAGCTTTTTATTTCTCCACCTTTCCTTCTACATTTGTCTTCTTCTTGAACACCCATTTTCCGCCAATGGGTTTCCTTCCAGCCGGGAACTCCACCAGATCCCAAGCCTCATTTTTGTGCAAAGATGCCATTTCATCAACCATGGCCTCTTTCTAGAGTTTTCCATCCTCTGAATCCACTACTTCCTTCACATTTCTGGGATCATCATTAGTGACAAATATAGCAAAATTTGAACAGAAAGCAGATGGACTATACCTTGCTGGCTGCCTTCTTTCTCAAACTGATCTTCTCACACCCAGAGTTTGTGTCTCTTCATCTTTTGATTCCTCTTCTGCTATAGAGTCTGATTCTTCCTCCTTCAGCTCAAACTCTATCTTCTCAAGTTCCTTTGTTTAGACTTCATGTTTAATAACATATTTCACCTCTCTGAAAACAACATCTCAGCTATACACAACCTTCCTTGTTATTGGGTTCCAAATCTTATAACCCTTTAAATAATTCTTATACCCAATAAAGATGCACTTTTCAGATTTACTATACAACTTGGTCCTTCTCTCCTTTGGAACATGTACATATGCATCACATCCAAATACCTTCAGATGTGAAAGAGAGCCTGTTTCTTACCAGTCCATACCTCTTGTGGAGTATTATCCTCCAATTCTGATGAAGGTGTTATATTGACTAGGTAACATGCTGTCTCCACCACCTTTGCCCGAAATTCTTGTCCTAACCCGGCACCACTAAGCATGCTTCTTGCTCTTTCCATCAACGTCTTGTTCATTCTTTCTGCAACTCCATTTTGCTCATGTTTGTATGGAGTCTTCTTCTACCATGCTATACAACACTTCTTATATAATTCTTCAAATTCCTTGCTGCTAAACTCTCCACTGTTATCTAACCTCAACACCTTTGCCTTCTTCTCTGTCTGGTTTTCCACCAGAGCCTTAATTTCTTTAAACATATCAAAGACTTCAGATTTCTTCTTAAGGAAATATATCCATGTATTCCTTGAGAATTCATCTATAAATGATACATAGTACATAGACTTACCCAATGATGGAACCTTCATAGGTCCAAACACATCACTCTCCACAAGCTCTAATATCTGTTTTGCCTTCTTACCACCAGAGGGGAAACTCACCCAATTCTCCTTCCTATATACACAATTTTCACAAAAATCAAAATTTAGAGAGCTTTTATTCATACCTTCTACCATACCTTTACCATGAAGTATTTGAAGACCCTTCTCTCCAATATGTCCCAGCCTTTGATGCCACAGCATGGTCCTCTCTCCAGAGACCACTAGATTTTCTACTCCACTTCAGGAACCACAAAACTATTTCATCCATCAACAATAATGCTACCTTGCATCTTATACAAAGTTCCAATCTGAAATCCCCACATCAATACCAGTCCTCCCCGAACCATCTTGTAGGTATCCTTCTTGAACACTATTTTTACACCTGCTTCATCCAGCTTGATACAGAAATTAGAATTTTGGCCAATGCAGGAATATGCAGAACACCTGGAAGTTTTCTAATGATTCTAGCCTTCTTGTCATCCCCCAAGAAGACACCACCACCATCATATTTCTCATACTCGCAGAACCACTCTCTATGGGGAGTGAAGTGAAAGGATGCACTCGAGTTAATAAACCATGCCTCATGATATACATGTGTAATTGAAGAAGCCAAGTACACATCCCCACCTTCATCTCAGGTGGTTTTCACCTATGCAGAAGGAGAATCATCAGATCGCTTTCCTTTGTCAGGAGCTTTATATTTACAGTCCCTTTTGTAGTGCCCTTCCTTTTTGCATTTCCAGTAAACCACCTTTACAAGTTTTCCTAGAGATTTAGATATCCTTCTAGATTTAGATCTCACACTCGATGACTTATTTTTGTTTCTATTCGGGGAATATCCTCATATAGACAACGCACCACCATTCTGACTCTCCATATTTTTCCATATCATCTTCTTCATCACCAAGGATGAGACTATTTCATCAAACTGCAAGGCATTTGAATTGCTACCTATTGCAATAACCAGAATATCCCACGAATCTGTTAGAGAACACAACAAACTAAAGCACTTATCTTCATCTAAAATTTTAATATCAACAAACAATCACTGACTTATCATAGTATTAAATGCATTCAAATGCTCTATCACCGAGTCTCCATCTTTCATCGTCATGTTTTACAACTTTTTCTGTAGGAATAATTTATTCACCAGAGACTTAGATTTGTACAAAGTCCCTAACTTGTCCCATAAATCCTTTGCCATAGCTTCCCTTGATACATTAAACAATATTAAATCTAAGACACAATCGTATTATGCTCTTTGCCTTCCAATCCAACTTCTTCCAATTTTCATCAAACACTCCTGTTGGTTTAGTACCCATATCTACCACGATCCATTGATCTTAATCCACCAACAAATACTCCATCTTGAGTTTCCACAACTCAAAATTTTGACCATTAAATTTCTATATCTCTATCTTTCCACTTCTCGCCATCTTCTTTCACCACCAGAATCGATCTGGTAGATCTCCCACTGAACAGGGTCTACCACAGGCTTGAGCGAAACCCCTCAATAATAAAGGCACCCCCTTGAAGCCAAAACAACTCTGATACAAAATGTAGGTTTTAACCCTATACAGAAATTACATGCATACGAATTCTAAAACACAAAAAATAAACAATGCGAGAGCATAACACATAAAACACATATACATAGAGATTTTTCCCTGGATCCAAAAACCAGGACTACCAGCCTGATTTGTCATTATGTTCCTTTCAATGTTACAATACATATTTATACATGCCGAAGCATCCAATACCATGGACCGAAAATCATCGCGTCCAAAACCATGTGGGTAAACCATGCACAAAACCATAGGTAGGTCTGCCCAACCTAATATAGGGTCCAAAAAAATATTTTTTCCTATGGAGCTTCGCTGGACCCTGTAGAGGGGGCTACTCGCCCCCCTCAAACCCCCCAGATATGGGGGGGGATGCTGCCCCCCTTGTGACCCCCCGCTGCGCAATCGACGCAATGAAGGGTGGGATTTGCCCCACCTCTAACCCCCTGGTTAACTACGTGGGCTAGTCGTGGAAACAATATAACAAAACCTAAAAAAGTCATGGATCAAGCCAAATATAATATTAGCCATTGATTAGAGATTTAATCTCGGTCGTTGATGAATCAATAAGAAAAGTATAAGAGGAGGCTTGAGGGTCAGTTGAAGAACACACTAAGAGAGATCAAGAACTCAATTTTGTGGGGCAAGGTTTGCTAAGGAAACTGAGTGAGTGATCAGAGATGCAGTTGAGGGGCAGTGAATACATAGCAGAGAGGCATATTTAGTACCAGGAGGACCAGCACAGAGCCAGGAGAGGGATGCAGATCCAGCTAGAGGCCACGTAGAGGCAACCAAGAGTTGCATAGAGCTAGAGAGGGCCAGCTTGTGAGACGCAAAGGGTCCAGGGGCTGACGTAGAGGCTCAAGAAGCTAACGCAAAGCCCAAAGAGGCTGACACATAGCCTAGAGGCAACACTGGGAGCATTTCATGGGACACATTGAGAGCTGGAGAGCTGGATAGGGTGACGCAATCCCTATCAGAGTTATGCAGAGTAGCAAAAGCTGCATTGTTTCCATGGGATCGTTCATCCCGTGTTTTAGCTAGAATATCTGTCTCCGACTAAGAGGTACTACTGCTGAGGGAATTATCTATTGAGTGAGCCATTTTTGGTAACCAGGTTGTATTTTGAAACTACATAATAATAAAACGCTTTGAATAGTTGCACTGGTTTTCACACATTGGGTTTTTCTGGGGACATTAGTCTAGAAACAACAGTGTCACTTGTGTGCTTGTTTACTTTTAGTTGATGATCTGTATGTGTTGATACTGTAGTTGTATTTATTTTTAGTATTTACCTAGTAAATAACTTGTTAAGTAATTGAACAAGAAGAAATAAATTAGATAGTACAGGAAGAATTTCTAACGGGTTAGACTTATAAATTCCAACACGTTATCAGAGCATGGTTGCAGATCACAGGATAACTAAAGGCATTAGTCGAGCAGAGCAGCAGCAGCAGAAACAATTGTCCAGAGTGACAGAAGCTATTCCTAGTAGAAAGAAACAAGGAAGGGGTGACACAGAGAGTCGAGCCAGGAGGAGGATCAGCGGTGAGGCAGAGAGGAGAATAACTGACCTATGTAGTGCCTGGTCATCTTTCTCAGTCAGGAAGGATCGATGTTGTGGCTAGGAGGTGCATATTTTTCTAGTGTCGGGATTGCGCAGATCCCAGAGGCTTAGACCTTCAGATTGTTGAGGCACAGGAGGTTGTGGGTGATTTGTGGAGTGAAGTTGGTGGGGTACTATGGTTAGAACAGTACCTAACAGGACAAGATCAAGGAGGAGGGAGTTGTTGTTGTGGATTTCTATCCAAGAAATCTAGATCAATGGTACAGTTTCACAAATGATCAGCATGGAGCATCTCGACATTGGAAAAGGGGTTTCTAGAAGGGAAATCGAGGTTCAGAGGGAGTCAAACCGAGAAATTATAGATAGGAAGTTGAGAGACTCAGCGGGAGTAGACCAGAGGGCATCCAGGAGGGAAGTAGAGAGAGTCAAAAGAGTCGAAAGAGGAGCAGCAAATTGGCAGTGAATTGGCTGAGAGATCAAGATAGATTGGAAGAAGCTTCCAACTTCGTAGTTTGGAAGGCCAGGATCTTGTCCATTCTAGACAAGTATTGCATCAAGCACTTCATCTTGAAAACGATAGCTATCCCAGTTGACTTGGCTGAAAATGAGAAGTATGAAGAGGCAATGGACAGGGCTAGGTGCATCATTGTTGACAGGGTCAAGGATCATGTGGTGCCACATATTGTAGAGAAGAGTACAACAAATGAGATGTGGGATGCCATGAAGAAGTTGTATCAGTATACTTCTGTGTAGAGGAAGATGCTTCTAGAAAATCAGTTGCGGTCATACTAGATGCAGAGGGGAGAGAATATAGATATCTTCCTTGGGCAACTGATGGAGATCCAGGACTAGATGACATCCATAGGGGCCACATCGGATGAGGAGATGTTGGTGAGGACCACATTGAACATAGTCTCAGAGGATTGGGAGGTATTTGTCCAGAGTTTACTGGGCAGGTCGAACCTTCCGGATTGGGAGGAACTGTGGGCGACTCTTCGTCAAGAAGAGATCATACGGCTAACCAAGGTAGGGAGTAGTAGTAAGGGGGTCAGAATCAAGAAAGAGGAAGAGGACGATGCTGCTCTAGCATCTGTGAGAAAGAAAGAGAAACGGAAGAAGAAGGACCTCTCTAAGGTCAAGTGCTTGCACTATGGGGAATTGGGTCACTATGTGAACTAGTGTCCAAGGAAGAAGAGCAAGGGAGAGGCTTCTGAGACCAAGGCAATGCCAATGAGGGTGGAGAAAGAAGTGGAGAAAGATGACGATTGTGCCATGATTGCTTATGCACCACTTGAGAGGAAGTGGGGAGACATCGAGTTGTAGTGTGACGGAACACAGATGATGAGGGTCAAGATCCTCAAGGTACCTAACCTCTTGGATTATACTTAGCTACAGGAGCCTCGAAGAGGAGTAGCGAGATTGGAGGATGTCAATAGAGACAGATGCAGATGGAGCAATAGAGAGTGTTATAGTGCTGGAGTCATAGGACTATGTGAGGTAGCAGTGTGAGATGCATGGAGTTGTTTCAGCAACACAGAGGTCAGTAGAGGGAGCACTTGTTAGCGACAGAGGGAGCTTCAACATTGAGAGTGTTTCTAGCCTGACAGAGATGTCATAATTGGGAGGACCAGTTACTTAATTCTCAATAACTAGGTTGTAGTACAATAGTTAGCAGTGGTAGTGTTATGGGTAGCATGATGCAGCATGATGAGAGTAGATGCAGCAATGGCAGTGGCAGGGCCATGGGCAGCAACACAGATGCAGAGGAAATTGCCATACGGATGCAGTAGAGGCAATGGCAGGGCCATGGGTAGTATTACAAGATGTAGTAGTGCAGAGGATGATGGGCAGGGAGGCCTAGCATCAGCACATGGACCGATGTTGGATGATTAGGGTGATACTCAGCGTGGAGTATTATTAGAGGAAAGTCCTCGCTAAGAGGGATTGTTGATTTGGGGTAGCATTTGATGTGTTCTAGCCATGAAAATTGGTGGAGAGGATAAAGCGCATGAGATATCCAAGACCCAGAAATGGTTTGGGCCGATCCTAACTGGTTTGGGAGATATTAAAATAATCAATATTTTTAATGTAGTTCCTAAGTCTAAATTTAGGAAAAATAAAATATTAATGGGTATTAATATAAAACTGGGTTAGAAGGGTCCAAAATTCATGGATCAAGCGAAATCTAATCTTAGCTATTGATTAGAGATTTAATCTCAGTCGTTGAAGGAGTAACGAGAAAAGTATAAGAGGAGCCTTGAGGGTCAGTTGGAGAACACATGGAGAGAGATCACGAACTTGATTTTCTGGGTCAGGGTTTGCTGAGGAAATTGAGTGAGTGACTAGAGTTGTAGCCGAGGGATAGTGAATACATATAAGAGAGGCAATTTTAGTATCAGGAGCATCAACGCAGAGCTAGGAGAGAGACACAGAGCCAGTTAGAGGCCACGCAGAGGTAGCCAAGAGCTGTGCAGAGCCAGCAAGTGAGACGTAGAGGGTCTAGGCACTGACGAAGAGACTCCAGAAGTTGACGCAGAGCCCAGAGATACTGACGTTGGGCTAGAGAGGCTATCACAGGGGCTAGAGGCAGCGCTGGGAGCATTTCATGGGTGTTATGACACTAGCTCAAAAAAAGATAGAAAAGATAGATCAACCCCTTAGATTTCAGCCTCTTCAAGGGGGCAACCTCCTTTACATTACACAAATTAAGAATTCTTGGATGATACAAATGACAATACCTCCTTTCTATACATAGGAGTCTAAGGGGTCATAATATAATTCGAGGCAACATAACAATAATAATGTAAAGGCACAATAATAAAAATAATGGGCTTCTATGGGGCACAATAATAACAATATGGGGACTACATGGGCATAAAAATATAATAAGGGGGTTGTACTAATAACGGTAAGGGGTTACACTAGTAGTATAGGGACCTAACATGCCCCTCTCGTTAAAAAAGTGTTGTCCTCAACGCTTGAATAGTTGTTGATGCTTCTATATAAAATTCTCATCCTTCCATGTGGAATCTTCAGTGGGTAAGTTCTTCCACTTGATTAGATACTCTGAAATTGATCGATTTCATAGCTACCGACTTCTTGGTTCTGTGAATGCTTTAGGTTCCAATATTATTTTTCCTTCCTTGTCAAATTTTCGCAATATTGTTGGAACTGGGATCTTCGACAACTTTTGAATGAGTTCCCACCCTGCTTTGCCATTCTTCCATTCATCCCTTACTTTATTTATCAAATTTGGTTGGATAATTATACAAACCTCTACCATTTCTGCAACCATATGTTCAATTTCACTCCTTTGGGCATATGGATATCTATAAGGCCTGATGTTTGGAGGAACACTTCCTAGAATAAAATGAACAGCATGATCATGATCACAAATATGTGGGAGACCTTTTGGAGTCTCAAATACCTTGAAATGATTGTCCAAGACTTTTTGGAGATCTGGAGAAATAGATGATTTTGATGTGGGAACCATTAGCGAACATAAATGTGCAATTACGCCTCATTGTTCTTTCTTTAGAAGCTTTGTCATTCCCTTAGAGTTGATTATCTTTCATGGTTACCCTGTGATACCCCTTAGTTCAACTTCCTTTCCTTTCGAAGAAAATTTCATGAAAAGTTCTTGAAAATTAAAAGCTATTGCACCCAAGGATTGTAGCCATTGGACTCCTAGTACAACATCAGTACAACCCATTGGAATGGAAATCATTGGGCTATTCAATACATATTCTCTGATGGATAGCTTGATATTATGGCACTTTCCAGAGCAATTTATGGTTCCTCCACTTATAACTGTCACTTTAAACTCTGGTGCTGGATATAAGATGCAATTCAATTCCTTGGCTATCTTACAATGAATAAAATTATGGGTACTATTCGAATTAATAAACACTATTACCCTTTTCTTCTTGATATGTCCTTCTATCTTTATAGTTTGATGAGTGGTAATTCTGAACAATGCATTATAAGATATGGTGGGATTCATTTCTTCTTTCTCTGGGGTTCGTTCCTGGTGAGTACCCTTTTCTTTTGATGTTTCTTGATACTTTTCTTCTTGATATTTCACTTCTTGAACATTCTTCTTCTTGATATGTCCTTCCATCTTGACAGTTTGAGGAGTGGTAATTCCTGCCATTGCAATACAAGATATGGTTGGATCCATTTGTTTTTTATCTAGGGTTGGTTCTTGGTGTATATACTCTTATTTTGACATTTCTTGAACCTTTTTGTCATTAGGAGGCCTTTCTTGTAGTAGCTTTGTCCTACCTTCCTTCAAGCCTTCCATGTCTTTCTTCAAATCTTCCATGCTTTTCTTCCAATATGATTTCATACCTTTGATATTAGCTTCCATGGCATAGATAAAACTATTTATCCTTTACTTCTCTAAAAAATAATTTACCCTTATATTCAATGTTTTTAAGTCCTTAATGTGCTCCGCCATTGAACCCTTTTGTTTGAGATTTATCAATTGGCTAAAGAAGGTGTTGCTCTTGGTATCTTCATAATATGCTATCATTTCCTCCGTGAAAATTGACCATGTGAGAAGTGGTTTATGAGAATAAAGCCCTTTATACCATAAAAATTGATTTGGTTCTAAATAATTAGATGCAATATGTACCTTTTGTAACAGTGGTACACCATGTAGATCAAAATATTTTTCCATTTGTAGTATCCAATTTACCGGATCCTTGCCATCAAACTTCCTCATCTAACTTTCTTGATTTTAGGAGCTAGATCTTGAAACAACTATAACTCTGTAGCTTCATATCTTTAAGTTCTGAAATTTTGCCTTCCAATAGCCCTCTGAGTCCTCTTTCTAACTCTACAAGTCTAATCACAATTGGATTTCCGAAGAAATATTTATTCCCAATCTCCCGTGATGACCTAATTATAGACTAGTTTAGTAGAGTGAAATTGTATTACGTGCCACGTGTCACTCGTTCAACCTTAGGTTCTAAAAATTATACCCAAACAAAATAAAGTCTGTCCTATTTCTGTAACTTCAGACGAAATTTCAATCTGATGCCCAGAGAGAATGTTATGATGATTTTCCCAATGTCACCTATTTAGGATGTAATTCGGGAGTCTACAAAAACCATAACTTCCTAAGATCATATATCCAAAAATATAGTGATCTAAGATCTGAAATTTGGAAGCAAGGTTCAAACCGATTTCTTCTCAAATGGTTTTTTTTTTTAGCTTATGAAACTTTGTAGCGCAAATGTTATAGTGAAAATTCCACAATGACCTTTTTTAGATGAAATTGTAAAGCTTTCAAAAACACTAACCTTCTCAGATCATATCTCCGAAAATATAGCGAGTCGAGATATGAAATTTGGATCCTCAGTTCAACGTGATTTTGTCTAAAATTGGTTTTTGTTTTTGCTTTTGAAACATAGCAGAAAAACCATTATAGTGAAAATTTCACGATGGCTTCCTTGGAGAAGTGAAACCCTAGAATGCAAATATGTGATACCAAATGTTATGAAACTAGCTCATAAAAAGACAAAAAATATAGATCAACGTCTTATAATTTAGCCTCTTCGAGGGGGAAACCTCCTTTAAATTGCATAAATGAGCAATTCTTGGATGATACAAATGACAAGACCTCCTTTCTATATGTAGGAGTTTAAAGGGTCATAATACAATCAGAGTCGACATAACAATAATAATGTAAGGGCACAATAATAAAAATAGTGGGCTTCTGTGGGGCACAATAATAATAATATGGGGAATACATGGGCATAGTAATATAATAAGCGGGTTTTACTAATAATAATAAGGGGTTACACTAGTAGTATATGAACGTAACAGTGGGACAGACTAAGAGCTGGAGAGTTGGATAGGGTGACAGAGAGGGAAGAAGAGAGAGGCAGAGAGATGGAGGGAGGAAGACAGAGGCAAAGAGAGGGACAGAGGAAGAGAGATGGATATGAAGAGATTAGAGAGAGAGAGAGAGAGAGAGAGAGAGAGAGAGAGAGAATGGGAGATAGATATATATTTGGAGGGGGAGAGAGGGAAGAACAAAGAGACAAAGAGAGAGAGGGAGGAAGAGAAATAGGTATGGAGAGAGAAGAGGATAAGAGAGAGAGAGAGAGAGGGGGAAGATAGGGATAGGGAGAGGAAGATAGATAGATATATAGATATAGAGAGAGTGTGTGTGTCTATGTTTGCAGGCTGATTTAGAGAGATAAACAAGGAGAGATGGAGGGAGATAGATATATATATTGAAGGGGAAATATGGAAGAAGAGAGAGACAAAGATAGGGAGGGGGGAAGAGAGGTATATATGGAGAGAGAGGGAGAGAGAGAGAGTGTGTGTGACATGTTTTTAAGGGGTTAAGATAGAGAGACAAATAAGGAGAGATGGAGGGAGGTATAGATATAGATGACAGGGGGAGAGAGGGAAGAAGAGAGAGATAGAGAGAGGGACGAAGAGGTGGAGAGTTATAGATGCAAGAGAGAGAGAGAGAAGGAGAGATAGAGGGAGATAGACATAGAGCTGGAAGGTGGAAAGAGAGGGATTAAAAAAGAGAGATATAGAGACAAATATAGACATAAAAGTTACATCTCGAAATTCATGAATATTTTGGTTTTCACTAAAATAGATATATTGATTAGTGTAGTAGTTTATTTCTAATCCTATTTGAGTTTTTTCATTGGATGCATTGATTTCAGTGTAGATGTCAATTTCTAATCCTATTTGATAGCTTTCACTAGATTTATTGATTTTAGTGTAGATGTTGATTTCTATTTCTATTTGATTTCTTATAATAGATCCATTGGTTTCATTGTGTATATTGATTTCTAATCCTATTTGATTGCTTGCACTAGTTGAATTGATTTTAGTATAGATGTTGATTTCTAATCCTATTTGATTGTTCGCACCAAATGCATTGATTTCAGCGTAGAGGTCGATTTCTAATTTGATGTAACTAGATGTATGATGTACATTAATTTCAAAGTAATTAGATAAATATTGTGCGTTGATTTCAGTGTAAGAACATAAAAATTATTGATGAAATGCATTGACTTCTATGTTAAACTAATTCAACCATAAAAACAATACTTGAATTTTCATTCTAAATACAATGTTCACTTACCTGAACTACTTGCTTCCTGAAATTGTAAACTATTTGTAATTGTCTTCTCTCTTATCATTTCCAGTTTCCTTCATTCAAAATTATTAATCACTTTCCATTCAAATGAGTTAATACAAAACAAGCAACATTGAAAATTATTTGGTGTTTAACATTCCATAAGTCACGATGATTGACTTTGGAGAAAGATACTATTATTATTGGAGAGCAAGAGAGACAAAGTAGGATGTTTACTACCATAGATCGAGTTAAATATTTGAATCATCTATGATTTCAAATGCCCTTTTGATATGTTTGATATGAAAAGGTGGAAAAAATAATATGTGTGACAATAATAAACAAAGAAGAAAATAAATTGAGATTGATCACGGTGAAACCTATTTGTAATTGACTACATTCTTATTATTCACATTTTCTATCATTCCACATTATTACATTGTCACTTTCCACTCAAAATTTTAATTTCATCAATTTTTATCATTCAAGTTACTAACATTATCTCTTATCTCAACAAACTTAGGTAATTAAGTAAATTTAAAATTAAATTGACCAAATCAATCTTAGACATATTTATCATATTTAAATGATCATAATAATGAGATTTTCAACCAATTTTGTATGGCCATGCACAATTGAAACCAACCTAAATCCATGTTAACCCCAAATCTACCAAGCACCGAGAGGGATAAAAAAGATCGAGGTGAAAACCTTAATTATTGCACTAAAAAATGAGGATTGAACCTCATGAGATTTGATCCCTCTCGACGCTTGATAGATCCGGGGCTAATATGGATCTAGGTTGGCTTATGTTACATTCAAATATGAAAGATATGTGGTAAATATATTTCATTATTAGTCTCAACTATAAATAAAATTTGTCCAGGTCCATGTAAAATATCATAATTTTTTTAATTCTTATATTCTCATTTTAAAAAATATGTGGTATTTAAAAGATATGAACCATAATAATAATAATGGGTTATAAAGAAAATATTTCAATATACAAAAATAAGTATTATTGATATGTATATAAAGACATATTAATAATAAAATAAATATTTTAACGTAGATAATGTCGTCAATACATAAAATATTCCAATGCACATCTCAAGTAAAATATTCCAATGTTAACTATGTATATATACACAGAAATAATGAACACACACACACAATACACTTTTGTTGATCAAATAAATAGAAAAAGTAACTTGGACTTGGTTGAGATAATATCTCAACCACACACTAATATAGGTCTACTAGTTGGAGAGAATATTTCAGCCAACCAACTAGGCATAAACACACTCCTAGATAATAGGAACAAACTCTTATTGAGACAAGTGGGAACTAAATGTTGTAACACCCAACTTTAATGACTATTTGTCTCAATCTCAATTAGAACAAAATATATATAGTGTATAACCTAGTGTTCACAAATAATATGATAATTTTGGTTTCCATATAAAGAAACAACTATCCAGCAAAATGCATAGGTTCCCAGCCACTACAACCACTAGTCTACTAGAATATCCCTTCACATACATGCTTCATTCTACAGATATGTTTTTATACCTGTAGATTACCCTCCATCATCATCATCATCATCATCATCATCATCATCATCATCTTGGGTTTCCTCCAATCACCCGTAACCATGCTCAGGGTCTTCTTAGCTAACCTTCCCTCAAGTGGTTTCTGGGTAATCACAAAGACACAATACATGTTGTTTATGGGGGTATGGCTCTAGTACAATTACAAATTACATCAATCCAAACATAACTCTATATAACTTATTATCTCTCTCTCTCTCTCTCTATATATATATATATATGATATCTTGATTTTACAATTATAAAACACGTTTACCTACATTTTTCCACCACTCAATTTTAGTAGTGCTCCATCCGGTGCTGTTATAGTGCCTCCAAAATCAATGTCATGAATTTCTCTTATCTTCCCTTGGGATTTCTTCACAGTCATAATTATTCTTTTCTTTTTTTTACTCAATACAATTTATTATCAATGTCCATAGAAAATGGAACCTATCTATCGAGGTACATGGGTACCGTCCGCTATACTCCCTAGTTATCTAGGAATCCTTTTTGTCTACATGGTACATCAATCATGTTAAACTATTTGTGACTTCATTCCTTACATTTTTACTTCATATCACATCCCTACTACTTGCCTTAATCAAAGAATAACTTCTTCGATGACACATCAAACTTAGATACAAGTACACTACATCTTCCACCCTTGTATCTAGCTAGTGGTTAATTATGCAACACTACATGTCTATCTCAACATGGCTTACACCTAGGGAAATCAACTTGGACCAATACTTTTGGGTGTCAGGAATAATTAAACATGCACTCTTTACAACTAGTATGCATTATTACCACAATCCCAGTTCAGGTACAACAATCATTGAACAACATTTGTATGTAACGATCATCTAGACAAACATATAATCCCATTTACACTTCATCAAAATGCATCAATTTTGCACAAAGTTCACTAGAATCAATAACTCTATTAAATTCCATAATATGGCATACAAAGAAATGAAAAAAATTAAAAGGAATTTTCATTTTCTTCAACAAGATACAAATGTAGTAATCCAAGATAGTAGTCATGGTTTATCAGTCAAAAGACAAGGTTTCTTCAAGGTTGCAGCGTAAAATCTTGCTCAATCATTCTCATCATTCAAATTATTATTTAGCATTATTCACCTTCCTTGATTCATTTGTTGTAAATTATGTCATTCCATTTTTTCCTTTCCTTTTTTTTTGTTTTTTTAAATGTAATCCCTATAATTGTTCTAATCGATAAAGATATGTACATTCTTATTTGATTTTAGAATTGTTTCCCAATTGTTTCTCACTAACATTTACACCATTTCCTATTATTTTGAGGGAAATTCCAAATAAAACTTATGTAGCAAGCATACAATGCTCTTGCCTTGGCCAATAAAGGCTCATGTTTGGGAGAAATCGCTCCAAACCCATATGTAAATAATTCTACAATGGTACCATTCATACTCCAACTCCTTGCAAATAAAATTAAGATGGATGAATGTAAGTCCCAAAAACAATATGTTTTATCATTCTTTATAAATGAGACCATTGTTATCATCATTGTTGACTTACGATTCAACCTCTATGTCACGAACGTAGCTGCCTCAACACAAATTCTTGGGAATTCATGCTCTTTTTCTTCTAATTTAGTTTTTCCTTTTTAACTTTAGTATGGTTATTTGTTTCTTACATTTTATTTCTTGTTGAATGAACTTGATAGTGTAAAACAAAATCATGTATAACCAATGTTAGCTATTAGTAGTTGCTTGCATATATTCGGTCGATTTCCTTTAAATAAAAATATGCTTCTCGGGTTGATAGTTAATGTCTAGGTGATTAGTTTTTTTTATTAAGCAATTAATTTCTCAAACACTTTTGTGATATTTTCGCGGAGGCATTCAATTAACACTTCCTCACTAATATTTGATTGTAGATGCATTCCTGACTCTGAGAGGGTTGGATATTAAAGATGAAAGGTAAGAACCTATACACACATCCTAGCTAACTTGTGGTGAGGTATTTCCTGTGTAGGCTGTTTAGGTCATATAGCATGCATGAATAGAAGTACGAATTTTAGAGGTAGAAATTTGAAAAGAAACAAATATTATCATTTCATTTAATTGGTGTTGTAAGAACCGCCCATTCTACTAAACACTTGGAATGAAAATTTAAAGGAGGAATATTCGAGGATGGTAATATTTATAGGAAACTTTCCTCTCACTTTTGAAATATGTTACAAGAACAAGAGTTACAGGAGTTGAAATTAGTGATTTATTTGAATTTATTAGCTCTATAAAATTCATAATTGAGAATTTTTCAGGGAGAAAATCAGGAAGAATTAAAAAAAGTGTTTTGATCCTATTACCCTTTTGCAAGAGTTTGTCCTTTGAATAGTCTCAAAACTTAAAGGATATGTGACTTGAGCCATTCCATGGATAACAACTCTTCTTTACCCAGGATGAAAGCAACATATCAAGGAGGTCGAGAATACACAACAAGTTCACAACCATGGAAACCATGGCTTACATGTATGGTCCAAAATTCTATCCTTCCATTTTATTACTTGCATAATATATTATATACTCCTGCACCATGTAGGATATGGCGATCTCAATATAAACCCCACCAATTTTTCCCACAAGTTTGGCATGGACCATCCTATGATTAAATGGCTACTTCCCCTCTTCTTGCAACATAAGAATGTCATTTTTATTTCCTATCAAGATCAACCCTACAACCCAATCAACTATATAATCAAAATCATCCATGCCCTACACAATCTACCACTCAATCAATTGCATACCCTCACAATAATAAACTAGTACAATGTGGTTACAATGTTGAATTGCAAAATTTATCCACCCTTCCCATAAATTTAATTTCATCTCCACCACTATAGGAAACTTATATTAGGTCATGGAAGGTTTCACTTCCCAAAATTGCAAAATTCATTGGAGAAATTCACGATATGACAACTTTGGGAAATCAAGAAATAAAAGGCCATATTGAAGCTTGGTTTCAGTATGTCATTCACTCGCAACATCACACCATACTTTAGTATCTATTTGCACCATCCTTTCAAGGGAAGTTGCTCTCACATACCATAGAATTTATTAACGTGCAATTTTTTAATTTGGGTATGTATATACCTGAAGCATTATTTAAAAAATTGCTCCTCTAGAATTACTCTTATACACAAAAATATTTAACTTTTCAAATTAGACTATGTTAGTGTGGAAAATAAGATAAATAAGGAAATACATAAATACATTTCTTTATATCTAAAAAGAGTTGTTTTTGTTGCAACAAGTTGTGTAAATCATCATCGGTGATAAATATTTGAATTTCTTTGTCCACATAGATGTATTTTATTTAAAATAATCTTGATGTAAAAACTCATATTCTTTTTTGCTTAAGCAAGAGCCATAGCTTCTATTCATTATAAACAAAGACACAAGTTACATATAATACAACTAAGCCAAGAGACCTGAGGGACATAAAAACAACCATCCACTTAGGGCTTGGTTACCAAGCCAAGAGCTAGACAAACGGTCCAAGGACCCACAAAATTAACCGCGAGACTATCACAAAACCCACCAATGCCTAAACCCCCTGAACTGTCTGTAAAAATCTATCTGCTGAGACTCATATCGGGACCAAAGAAGGCATATTCTTTGATTCCCCAAATGGACCTAAAAATAAAATAGAAGCAATACAAAACAGATTTTGGGTCCGAATGGTGGAGTAAACATCGCTCATATAATTCGCCCAAAATCCACCGATGCCAACCTCACTGCTCAACATGACCAGACAATAACAGTGAATTTTCCAAAATTTGTGTAATCCAAAATTTCTACTCACATCCAGAAGCCCGCGAGATCTTCTACCCATCAGACCCCGGAAGAGTCCCTTTGATCTGAGCTATTCCCTTCAATGCCTAAACCAATAGTCTAGGAAGATATCGCATAGCAAAGATGACCGAGCTTTAACAGGCTTCCCTACCAAGCTGCACGAACAATCATGACCGTTGATCCACACAGAGAGATCCAACGGTAGGGAATCAAATCACACCGCACAAGTTAACTAGGCGTTAGTATGCGATGGAGGGCAGTTTTCCAAACCCTCACTCTGCCACATGTAGGAATATGGATGGGATCGCTTCAAAATTGCTAAAACCATTTCCCACTTAAGAGCGGTGTGATCATCCAAATACTGCCAAGGGAGCAGTTCTCCTCTCCGAGGCCCAAAAATGTGAAGATTCTAGCAGCCAATATGACAGATATTCTTTCTGTGTCTGCTCAAATTTCTGGTTTGAGCCTGAATCCCATAGAGGAAGAGAGGCGCACCATTAATAAAGGAACAATGTTAGCTACTGTGCTTCCCTCGATGAACAGTGAAGACCATCTCACTGATTCCGAGGTAACTAGTGACCATCCGAGTTTGGCCCCCCGCCGAAGACCTGTTTGCTAGAAACTTATGACACATACGAAGGCTAAAAGATTAAGGGCATGCCTCACTGGCTTTATGTCTAAACACTCTCCTATCTTCTTCCTCTTGGTCACAGCAAAAATTTCTCATCCTGCTTTGTTGCAACTCCTACCACTCCATCGAAACCTTTACCTTTGTATTACTGACCCCCTGATTCGCAAGAAGATCCGCCAGCTTGTTGGCTTTTCTGCAAATATGATGGAAGCTAACAGTGTGCAGGTTTTGTAGGTGATCTTTAATTCTCTGGAAAACCCTGATTAATTTCCAGTGTTTGGAGACTTTCTCTGGTGTCGTTCCACTATTTATTCTTTTCACTGAGTTAATTACCAGTTTAGAGTCCGCTTCTATTATCACATTGCAGCAATTATCCTGACTTACAAAATCCAGGCATTGCTCCAAAGCCATTAGCTCAGCCATGTTATTGGAAGTTGTTCCTAAGTGACAATGGAAGATGAAGATAATACTTCCCTTGGCATCCCTAAGGACTCCTCCATACCCAGTGATTCTTGGGTTTCCTTTTGATGCTCCATCAATGTTGAATTTTAGATATCCTTCTGGGGGAGGATGCCAAAAATCCTTCTCCATGTCTCTTGCTGTAACCTTCATATTAAGACCTTAAGGAGTAAGACCCTGCAGCCCCAGCTGTCTGAGAATTTTCCCATCCATATTTGAGGGAGGATTAATGGGGTGGTTGTGAACAGTGGTACCCACTGTCTCCTTAAGTTGTTTCAAGATTGTCTCAAACAAGTGATAAGTTGGATTTTGTTCTCCCTTGAACGTTCTTTTGTTCCTCTCCTTCCAAACATTCCAAATAATGAAGCTTGGCGTAAGGGCCCAAGCTGAGTTGAGAATTTCATATTCTGAAAAATTTCCCCTCCAACCATTAAGCGTATTGATGATGTTCCCTCTGTCCCTGTCGGATTGTTGAAATATTTTGGCAAATACTTCCCATAACCAGGAGGTGAAAATATAACTATTGAGAAGATGCTCCATTGTTTCTTCTTGCTCCCCACATAGTAGGCATCTAGAAGGCCCCAGAACACCCCTCTTCCTGATTTTGTCCCAAGTCAAGATTTTCCTGTGGTAAACCAACCACATGAAAAGTTTGATTTTCATCCACCCTTCGTGCCTCCAAAGTTTCTACCAGATTTTGTCCAGAACCTGGGGATGTAGATCAAGGAGAATGATTTTTGCTTCTTTAAGTCTAAAGGTGACATCTTTATTATTGCCCCATCTTAGTTGTTCTTTTCCCTCTGAAACTAAGATCATCCTTTGCTCCACCATTTTCCTTAGCTACTCTACTTTTTTTTTCAAGGGGTCGTTATTTCTGCAGTCAATGTTTTTCCAAATTCTCCATTTCTCCATCTGTTGAGTATTATCCTAGAAGTCCTTTACTTTAATTAATCCTTGTGAATATGTCTCAGGTTTAAGCTTGATGAAATCTTCTTTTAACAATAAAGGTTCTTGTTTCCACTTATCTTCCCAAAAAAGAGCTAGATTTCCTTCTCTGATTTCCCCAAAACTATTTTCTTGACTAATCTTCTATTTTCCCAGGCTTTGTTCCAGATGTGAGAGCCCTCGATATTACCTGAAACTCTTATGAGATCATTAGTTTGCTAGGATCTTGCATATTTCTCCTTCCAGATATTTTCCCATTGGGTTTCTGAATTCTTAACCCAGCGCCACCAAAGTTTGGCCCCTAAAACCTTGTTGAGTATTTCCCGATCATCCAAGCCAAGCCCTCCATGATTTTTGGGTCTGTAAATCTTTTCCCAAGAAACTAAGTCCCATTTCTTCTTCATCTCCTGCTTACCCTAGAGGAAATTTCTTTTTATATTTCTGATCTGTTGAAGGACTCCTTTTGGAGCTGGGAGGGTAGATAACATAAAAATAGGGATGGCTTGCAAAATAGCTTTTGTGAGAACAAACCTGCTTGCAAGATCCAAAGATCTGAGGGTCCATTTACTGACTTTATCCTGCAATTTATTAATCAACGATTCCCAAATGCTTTTGAGCATTGGTTTAGTAGTTAGAGGGATTCCCAAGTATTTTGAGGGAGTTGAATCCCTTTGAAAGTGAAGAATTTTGGAAATATTCCTTTGTATGGCAATATTGGTATTAAAGAAAAAGATTTTTGATTTGGAGAGATTAACTTCCATACCTGTGGCCTTTTCAAAGACGTTCAGGATTTGTTTATATGTTGTAGCTTCTTTTACTGTGGGGACTCCTTGTAGCATAGTATCATCTACAAATTGTTGATGCGTTAAAGACTGACCATTCTCATATAGTTGAAGGCCATTAATATTACTGTTACTTTAGCATGCTTGATGGACCTACCAAGTCCTTCCATCATGAGAATGAAAAGAAATGGTGAGAGTGGGTCTCCCTGTCTGAGGCCTCTGGAGGGACAAAAAATCTCCAAGGCAGAGCCATTCACCAAAATGGAGAAGCTAGAGGAAGTGACTAAGGCCATCACCCACCTGACCCAATTATGATCAAAACCAAAAGTAATAAGAACCCTCTTCATATAGGTCCAGTTTACCTTATCACAAGCTTGGGCTATGTCTAATTGCATGATCATTCAAGCCTGCCTTTTACTACTTAAGGAGTGAACCACCTCTTGGGCTTGAATGATGTTGTCTAAAATTTGGTTGCCTTTCACATAACCAGATTGCTCCCTAGACACTAGGGTACGAAGCTGAGGTTTAAGTCTATTAGCCACTACTTTGGATATTATCTTGTAAACCACATTGCATAGAGCTATGGGTCTAAACTTATCCAGACTTTGAGCAATGTCCCGCTTAGGGATAAGGGAGATAAAGGAGGTATTGAGCACTTTCAAAATAGTTTTGTTCAACCTGAAATCTTCCACTACATTCAAAATATCCCGCTTTACAATATTCCAACATGCTTTACAAAAATCCACATTAAAACCATATGGGCTTGGTGCTTTTCCATTCTGCATTTCCTTAAGGACATCATCTACCTCCTTTTCAGAACCTGGCCTATTTAGATTGAAATTGTCCTCTCTGGAAACCATCTTTGGTATGTTTTTAGTTATCTCACTGATGGATTGTTCTCTATCTGCATTGCTTTCCTAAGTAATGCTTCCGAAATGCTGAGCTAACACATCTTCAATATTCTCATGGGAGGTGAGAAGATTCCCTTCTACGTCGTTAATTGAAGATATTCTGTTGTGCATTCTATTTGCCATGGTGGACCTGTGAAAAAATTTCGTGTTATGCTTCCCTTCTTTTAGCCATTGAACCCTAGACTTTTGTCTCTAAAAGATTTCCTCTTGTTTACATAGATTATCCCATTCTTGATGATATTTATCCACTTGGTTATTTTTGACTCTATCAAATCCATCCTTAATCAGAGCTTGGATGAGAACCTTCATGTTGTTTTCAACAGATTTTTTCTCCACAAAAATACTGCCAAAATCCTTTCTATTCCAATCCTTTAGTTTGAGTTTGATATGCTTTAATATTTTATGAAGAAGAAACATTATTGTACCCTGAATCTGTAAATATTCTGACCACCATTCTTTAATATTTTTGAAGAAATCTGGATGGGAGATCCAGATATTTTCAAATCTAAAAGGTTTATTTCTAAGAATGCCCATTCATTTGATCTCCAGTAGGATCAGTCGGTGATCTGAGCCTCCAAAGGGTAGAACTTCCGTTATTATTTCCTTATTTGTTAGCATTAGATCCTCAGACATCATGAATTTGTCTAACTTTGAGACTACCTGAGACACTCCTCTTCTTTTATTATTCCAAGTAAAGAGGCCCCTATTCGTTTCAATATCTACAAGGTTCATATTGTTTATAAAGGTTTGAAACTCTAAAGAGTCTTTATTTAGAATTCTGATTCCTCCTTTTTTCTCCGAAAGAGATTTGATCATGTTGAAATCCCCTCCCATGATACAAGGTATTCCTGCATGTTTATCTTTGAGATCCACCAGTGAGTCTAGAAACTTGAGTTTGTCATCTATTCTTTGAGGGCCATAAACATTTGTGACCAAATAGTTGTACCTGTCTCCTACAGGTTGAATAATCACTGATAGATAGTTCCTGGTAGCTTCAGCATCTATTATGCTGATTTTTAGAGGGTTCCACAGAGTGAGAATTACCCCGCTGAATCCTTTGCCTTTACCTCTAGAAACTCAAATCTACTGAGCCATTTACTATGGATTTGTCTTAATTTTTGAATGGAACATTTTGTTTCTTGGATAAAGATAATATCCGGCATTCCTTGTTTCATCCTATTACTAAGAAGTCTCTACTTTCTCTTACTCCCTAGACCGCTGATATTCCAAGATATCAACTTCATGATTACATATTTCTAAAGGAGTAGCTAGCTAGATCTTTCATCTTACCTAAATCTATCATTAGCTTGCCACATTCCATCAAGAGTTCATTCTAATTTTTCTTGCCTCTTTTCTTACCTGGGTTTCTTGTTGCTAGTCCTGGAGTTGTTTTCATCGTCTTCACCTCCTCTGTTATCCTTCTTATCTATATATTTTCCTTTGTCCATCTCATTAGCTTGTTTTTTCCATAAAAACAACTATTGTATTCTATTGAGCTCTTCTTGGGGTACCGAATCTACTCCTCCCGTGGCTCCCTGAATCAAGAACCCTTCCAGATCTAGGTTTTCTTTATCAAGGATCTCTTATAGCTCATGATCCTCAAGGTCCTTTTCACTCTAGGTCATCTCCTAATCCATCTCAAGTTCTGTATCACTCATCATGGTTTCTTTCTGATAATCAGTTTCCTGAGTTTGGTGACGTTCTACTTCTTTCTCCTTTTCCCCAAGATTTCCTTCCATTGCTTGATCTTCCTTAGTGATCTCTTCATTTTCCTCAAGAACTTGGAACTTGTTTTGACTGGTCTTTAGCCCTTCACCTTCATGTTGCTTTGGTCCTCTCTTGCTGCCTTTTCCTCGATTTACCACTTTCTGGTTGCTATCTGTTTCCTTCGCTGTGTTAGCCTTGCTGTTATTTACCACTTTACCAAGTGGACAGTCTCTAAATAGATGCCCATGTTCATGGCATCTATGATATCTGAATGGGATATGCTCATAGTCTACTGTTTGCATCCATTCTTCATCAAAAACTTCTAGGATCACTTCATCTAGTAGAGCTCCTGATAGATCCATTTCCACACATATCCTGGTGAAGGAAGTGTATTTCCCTCTTCTTGTGGCTTCAGAATCTTTGACAAAATCACCTAATTTATTGCCTATGGCTGTTAACGATTCATTTTTCCAGTAATCAAGAGGTAATGAATAGAGTCTTACCCAGACTGGTACCGAAGTAAAAGTCTCATGTTCCGGGACAAAATTCATCATCCATGGCCTCATGTAGAGTCTAGCTGCTGCATAGAAGTAGGGTCCTCCTTCAAATACTTTGTCCTTGTCTTCAATATTCGTGAATACCACAATGAAGAATCCCTTTGACCCAAGATGAAGGTCAATTCTCCCTTTAGGTTTCCATTGATATTTGATCCATGTCTGTACTACTTTTTCAGTGGGCCATAGTCCCATGAACTTACAGATAATATCATAAGTTCTCATGTGGTCCCTGTGTGCTTGCAGAGCAAGGTCATTTAAAATAACTCTGGGTGTGAACTCAGCTTTGGGTTTGCAGGGTCCCTTTCTTTTCTTGTCTCTAGTGCCCTGTTTTTTGTCTTCTACCTCCTTGTCCTTTGTGCCATTTATCTCCTTGTTGTTTGCTTCTACTATTTCCTCTTCTATATTTCTTTCCCCTTCCTCCAAAGTACCTCTAGAATTTTCTAGAGGTTTCTTAACTCTGCTTGCAACGGCCTCCTTGAAGGAGGGAGTGGCTCTCCCTTCTCTACGACCCTCCATAGGGAACATTGTCTGCAACTCGTTGAAACCATAGAGGTTCGCCTTCGCTGTTCCCACTCCTAAATCCCCTGCTCTCCAAAAAGTCTGAAAGGTGAGCACGCTTGGCCCAGGTAAGCATCCCCGTGACTAGTCCACGTCCTCGCTCGGGTTCAAGCACCAGACGTGACCATCATGATGAGTCTGACTTTACCAACCAACCGCCTCCGCCAACCTTATGTAAAAACTCATATTCATTCATATCACCATTTTGGAAAAAAAATCTTGTTTGTGATATTTTATAGCATATTGGCTTGTTGAAATTACTGAAAAATAAGGAGGACAATCATGTTTTGAGAGACCGAATGGGGATATTTTTGAAAAATATGTTTATCCTAAAAATATCTTGAATTATACTTTGTAACCTAATTTCAATCACTCAAATTACATCTCAACAAAAGAGTTATGACCAAAATGTTGGCATGCGGTCTAGTAGGAAGCTCAATGAAAGATATTGAAAACATGTTTCTATAGTATATTCCCCTATGTATATATATTAAAAATAAATTTGAATCAATCAATTTAGATAGCATATGAGAACCTTGTAAACAAAATAATGATTGTCTATTATAAATCTACAATCTTAAAACTATGTTTTTTCAGTTGTTCCTTAGCATATTTGACTCATCAATTCTCCATGTATTCAAAAACAATTTCTATTGGAGATAGACACATAAATCTACTTTAATATACAATTTTAGTTAGATCAATTCATCATCAAATGAAAAATTTATGCTTAAAAATGTGTTGTTGGTATAAGATGGTAAATAGAAAACAACTCTATTATGTAGGTCATTCTAAGAACATTTGACATATAATCACATGTAATTTTAAAATATTGTTTCTATTGAAAATACCCCTTTGATTTATCTTTAATTTATATTTAGAATCACTTAAATCGGACAAAAAAATAATAAGTTATGATTAAAACACTGTTGTTTAGTGTGGTTGGCCACCATTCTCCCACAGGTAACAAATGCATTTTGCTTTATTTATCTTTCTGTGGATTTGTTCTACAGAGTAAATACTTGTCATTTTTTTCATATGTTTTGGATTAGGAGAGATTAATCACCTCTCTTTCTCCATTATTTCATGCTTTATTGTAGCTATATGTTCATTTTTTGCAAGTCCCAAAAGAATAAAGAAGGTCAATTTATGAACGAGTGATTCTTGA
Source organism: Pinus taeda (assembly GCA_000404065.3). NCBI lineage: Eukaryota > Viridiplantae > Streptophyta > Pinopsida > Pinales > Pinaceae > Pinus > Pinus taeda. The sequence continues at coordinate 373,046 of APFE030695554.1, read as the reverse complement.
AGGGACTGTTAATGAAATAAGATAATTTCGTGCAAGAATATATTAAGAAATTTAATATGATATGATGTTGAGTCTTTCTAGGTGCTATGATCTAAAATGTTTTTGGATCCTAAGAGCTTGTTGCAAAATTATATTCGCTATTTCCCACTAACACGAAGAAAACATCGTGAAGACTTTTTCATTACTTGGTAGATTCATAGTAGGAGAAATGAAAAATTTATTTCTATTTGATGATCCAAGTCATTTCCACCAAATCATTTTTCCAAAATATCTTTTTTCTCCATTCATTCACCATTAGAGAAATGTTTTTCCTTGGAAATAGATTTTTGTTCCCATAGGAAACAACATTTCTACAACCCAAATCACAAATGTTGTAAGTTAAGATATTTCTTTATTTATTTTTGGTTTTTTTAATAATTTTTTATTTCTAATTTCTCTTATGTGTATGAATTTTTGTTTCAGGTGTTGTTTCCTTAGCCACAAGTGCTGTTCCCTCAAAATCACAGTTGTCATTTTATTAAGCAGTTATTGTTACGTCAAAGTCACAGTTGTTGTTTCTTCACCAAAATAAAAGAAGACAATTTTTGAGTTTTATGTTATTTCTCCCCAATATTATCTAGTATATGGTTGCCTCAAGTTTAATATCAAACACTTTTGTGGTAAGTTTTGTCAGGAATGATTCACTCTTAATTCCTTATTATTTTGTATATTGACTATGACGATTGGATAATACTTCTCCATCTTACCATGCAAAAATTACCCATTGAGTTAGTTTAGGGGATGATATGGGTATTTTTGAGGTTGTAACATGAAATCATGCTACTATTGAATGAATAAGTTATGTCAGTATCAAATCACAATTGTTGTTACCTTAAGTTTTGATGATTATTACCTGAGTCACAATTGTTGTTCCTTAAGTTTTGATTGTTCTTACCTAAGTCACAGTTGTTATTACCTAACTCGCAATTAATGATCCACAATCATTGTTACACAAGTCACGGTCGTTGTTACCTAAGTCACGAACTTTTTTACCTAATCATGGTTGTTATTACTTCAGTCATATCTATTTCGACTTATTTTCATGATTTTATACCCTTTACTTGATTTGACATTTTTAGGCTTTTTTGATATTTCTTTCTTTGTTTCAAATTGGGGAATAATTTTACTTTTTTAGCTTAATTTTGGTATGATTATTGGGCAGTTAGTTATCTTTGTTTATCCAAAACTGAATCATATCTTTAAGGTATAATTTTGCAAAGATGATTTCATCATGTCGACTTTCAACTTTCTTAATCTATCAAGTCATTGATTTTGTAAAATTTATGATGGTTACAATAAAATTATGCTTAAATACTTATGTCACTATATAATGAATTATTCTTTAACCTCAATCTTAATAAAGAAAACTATATTTATCAACAATCATTTTAAGGTTATAAGTTTTTGAGAAGCAAGACTAGCCACATTGAAAATAGTTACTACAATTCTTTTTCTAGCATACCTACCTCTTAAGGAGTTGACATGCGAACCCATCTCTTAAGTAATATTTTGATTAAAAATCACCATAGTTGAATCTTAAACATGAAGAGTCAACTAGAGGATAGGAGGTTTCATCATGAGTTGAGATACCATCATCATAGGTCATAATGAAGTGACATTACCACTACTTGCCATCAAGCCAACATAATGGCCTTTAGTCATAAAGTAGAAGGACAAGAGATCTCATCACTAGCCGACTTGTTCACTTTTATTAGCTCCTATGAATGGAACTATTATTAACTAGTTACAAAGCTAGAACAATGACCTTCAGTAAACATCTAAGTGATATTTAGTAACTATGTATTTATTTCTAATAGATGGGACACTCACATCTCAGTGGGTTTAAAATAAATCTTTGTCGAGTCTATGGACACCTGCTGGCATAAGTAACTATGCCTATAGTATACAAGTTAACTCAATACTATGATCTACTTGGTTATCTTGCTTTCTAAAAAATAATTCCCAAAAAGGCCTACTATTGCATAATCATTAATGAAATTTTGAGGTAAAAGATGGGCCTCAAAACAAAAATGCAAAACCAAAATATTCTTTATAAAAGCCAATATGATTCAAGATGATGATGTCAACCATGGGGGATGATTCACCATTTTTGGAGTAAAAAATTAAAATGATAAAAAAATAAAAAAATAAAAAACTACCTTTTTTAGCTCGTATTTTCAACTTATCTGCCTACGATTTTACCCAAATTTCGAGTGGGAGCACTTGCTAGATGCATAATTTAATTCCTAGTCCAATGAGTACCGATGTTTTATACTTTTGATGGACTCTTCTACATGAAAAATGAGAAATACATGGAAAACATGATTGAAATCACGTTTTTTCATGTATTTCTCATTTTTCGTGTAGTGGGGTCCATTGAAAGTATGAAAAATGGGTACTCCTTTGACGAGGAATTAAATTATGTATCCAATGAGTGCTTCCACTCAAAATTTTAGTAAAATCATAGGGAGATATGTTGAAAATATGAGTTGAAAAAGTAGTTTTTTATTTTTTCCCTCAAAAATTTGATGATGTAATCTAATCTTATTTTATTATTTCCACTATTATTTTATAACATTCCTTGGGAGGCCCATTCTTTACCTCAAAATTTCTCCATGAAGGTTTTCTAGAACTCATGATTCGGGTGGGAATATTTAATCAGTTTTTAGATGATGATGGTTATGATTTGTGTTTGTTAACGAATTCTAAATATTCACTTTACATGTGAGGGCCAAAACATTTAGGATATTTGAGGTTTGGCATTTTGTATCATCTAATCTATCATTCCTTTATTCTACAAGTTTTGTATCTTTAACCAAAGATAATTGGTTTTCCCAATCAATCGTCATTTATTGGTATCTTAATAATACTTCTATTATTTTGGGATAAAATGAAGGGGCCCTCACTTAAATCTTTCAAAAGTTCCCTCTTTTAGCCACACTTGATTGGTTATTGGTGTATCCTACTAGTGTTGATTACTTTTATGCATGGGAAAGATATTTTGATTACATGATTTCGATCACTCTACAAAGGGTCCTGATCTCAAAACCCAATTTTCTTTCTTTCTTCTATATTGACGCATGCTGAGCCATTATTCATGTGATGTTACTCTAGTATTATATACCCTTCCATTATCTATGTGTTGTTACCATAATTCTGGTTGTGAATTCCATGAAATTGGTAATATTTTGAGAGAGCAATATTGAGACAATCGATTCATTCTGTGTGTCACCATTTGTGTGCACATAAAAATCAAAGTTTATGGTTCCATGAAATGCATCTTTTTTTCATCACTTTTACCCTATTCTCTATTTTTTTTTCATATATTTTTCCCTCATAGTATTCACAACATGATTATCATGTCACTTTTACATATAATGAGGTTATTAAGGTGATGAATTACTAATAGAGGTTACTCATGAGATGTGTTACAGAAATATTGATGACAAAGCAATTAATCAGTTTGGGGGAAGGAAGCATTACTACACTCTATGTTTGTTTTATTTCAACTTATGTGGCTTCCACTTTTAGCATCAATCCATCCTACATCAACTTCAACAAATATCAGTATGTCCATGTCATTCCACACTTTCGTGGAGGTAAAACATAAGGTAAAATAGCACAAGTTTCTAATTTATTAAAATTTTAGGAGAATGGATCTTGGGGAAAATCGCTCTACAACCCTAATGATCAGGTGGCCATGAGTTAGGTGACACTTTGAAGAAATACAGACTGCAGTAAGAGATAGACTTAGACACCAAGAATCAAAGGATAATGATAGATGAGGAGAGGGGGAGAGAGATCCCCTCCTATCAATATGTGGTGGCAGGGGAAGGTCAGAACACTAGTAACCGTGCAGGATAAATGAGAAAACTAGGACTAGTCCTTGGAGCAAGATGACGAAAAAACTAGGACTAGTCCTTGGAGCAAGATGGCAGGCAGGCAGTAGAGGCAAATGTTTACCATGTGCAACAAAGAAACCAAGATTCATAATCTCGATAAACAAACTGGAGTGATATAGAAGTTATATGAAATACCATGCACTCATATGCAAGTTCATTAGAGTATGGCCGATGGAAAAGGACCTCACCAAATGGATTCAACAAAAATGGAAACCCTGAGGATGCTTCCAGCTAAAGTTGGGAGCAAGAGGCTTATTCATGGTAATATTCTCGAACATGCAAGATAAAGAAAAGGTTTTTGAGAATGGCCCTTACTTTCATTATAATGCTGGATTGTTCATGGGATACTGGGAAGAATGTTATGACCCAGACAAGGAAAAATTCCTGGCAGCCCCGATGTGGGTTAGGTTATTTGGCCTTCCAATGGACTTCTCGGACCCAAAGATTCTAGAGGGCATGGTTAATACGATATGCAGATTTGTAAAAATAGTAGAAATGAAAAAAAAAATGAAGATACCCCTCATATGCTGGAATTTGTGTTTACATGAATATAGCTGACCCTATTCCAGATACAGTAGAACTAGAGTATCATGAAGAGCACTGCCAGCAAACCCTCAACTATGAACATATTCCATTCATATGTAGAAGATGTCATGAGTATGGACACCTTTTTAAGGAATTCCCACTCAACGTAGAAGAAGAGGAGCACAGGCATACACAGTAGAGGAAAAACCAAGAAGGATAGGAAGGGTTTCCAGAAATAAAAGGCAAAATAAGACAAACAAGAGAGCACACCAGTGGCGGAAGGATAGAACAACAAGCCCAGCCCAGCAATACAAACAACTTTGAAGTACTACAAGAAGAAGAATAAGATAGCAACAAGACCCAAACAATGTACTATCAAGGGGAAAAAGGAAAGGAAAGCAGCACAAGCCAAGTCAAAACAAAACCCAAGAGGAAAGCCCAGAGCGAGCCGACAGAGAAGGAGGAAAAGGAAGAGAGGGAGAAGATGGATAACACTATAATGGAAATAGATACAAGTGGAGGAGAAGAACTAATCTTAGAAGAAGAGGTGCTAAGGAAACTATTAAATGAATGGATATACCTAGATGAACAATTCATTCTAGAAGAGAAAAAATGACTATACAGAGAAACATTTCAATAGTACAAAGTGAAATAGGGACAAGGTAAAATGGAGATGGAAGAACAAATAGTCCTTCAATAGGACAACACTTAAGACTACCATAGAAAAGCAAAATGGAAAAAGAAAAGAGGCCGAAGAAACCGACAGGAATCAATACAGATCATGGGAGAAATGCTAGTAAATACAGGGAGGGTAGTACTGCTATCGGCTGTATTCCACCAAATTAACCAAGCAACCTAATGATATGTTAGAAAAATATATATTACGGAGCAATGGAACATATAAAATATTGCAGAAACAGATATACGTGGTTCACCCAATTTGGGCTACGTCCACTCCGAATAGCCAGTCCTTCCTCTCTATTATCCATCAAAATGAGGAGACACAACCTACATCAGATCCACTATAATATCCTCTGTTGTCTCTCACAGTCTCACCTCTCTACTTCTCACTCGGAGAATACACATCTATTACACAGCCTCAAATAAAATGCCCTCATACAAAGAGAGGGGTTTCCTTCTAGGGCAAAAAACCCTAAACTAAACATAAGTTCTATCGTCAAATCATCCGCTTAATGAACAACCCAGATTGACTAGAAATTACTATACTTTTACAAGGCAATTTTACATCTGGTTTTAGCTTCGGCAGTGCTACCCCCAAAACCCTTGCCGGGGGACCGCTGGCCCTCGGACCCCAGTGGGGTGGACAAGTTCCCCCCACACCCCCCCGCATGGAGGGGTATAGAAACTTCCTGGGGTATACATCCAGCTGAAACAAAGACCTCTGAACAATCATGCTCCACACTCAACATGATAATCACGTCTTGGAATATAAGAGGCCTTAATAGTAAAGGAAAATAGAGACACTTAGTGGAAAGGCTGAGAAAAGAAAAACCTCAACTAATGTTAATACAGGAAACAAAAATTTTAGGAAGGAAAATGGGGGAAATCCTAAATAAAATAAAATTGAAATATGAATGCATGTCAATAGATGCAAAAGGCAGTGCGGGAGGCATAGCAATACTATGGAACCCTGCAGAGATTACTATAGATTACTCGATAGGCATGAAAAGAATCCTCACGGGATGATTCCAACTAATTGGAAACAGAGAATGGTTTCTAGTCTCTGCAGTATACAAACCTCATATCCCATTGGAAAGAGAAATTTTCCTCCTTCAATTACAATAGGTTGGAAAACTCCACGAGGAGAAATTGTGAATGACAACAGGGGAATTTAACTTGACAACATCAATAGAGGATAAGAAAGGAGGTCTACAAAGAGAAGAGCCAAAGATGGAGAGGTTCAAGGACCTTCAATAAGAACTAAAATTGGTAGATATTCCAACCATAAATGGAAAATACACGTGGAACAATCAAAGGGGAGGGAGAAGACAGGTAGAATCGAGGTTAGATAGATTCCTAGCAACAGGACACTTCATTGGAAAAGATATTTTCTATGAAGCAACAATCCTCCCATGTTTAGGTTCAGACCATTGGCCTATTAAACTAGAAATAACTATGAATAATCAGAATCAAAATAGACCCTTTAGTTTTGAGGCATTCTAGCAAAGAGAAACCACCTTTATCGATAAAATGAAGAATTGGTGGAAAGGGATTGAGATTGTGATGGAAGCAAGAAACCAAATGCACACCTTCCAACTCAGACTAAAAGACCTAAAAGGGAGGATAAAGAAATGGAACAGAGAAGAATTTGGAAACATACAGAAGGAACAAGAAACACTCCAGATAAAGATGAAACAAATACAATAGAAAATCATAGAGGAAGGAAGAAGCAAGGAGCTAGCAGAAGAGAAGGGACTGGTGCTAAAAAACTTGGAAGAAAGGAGAAAACAAGAGGAAATCATTTGGAAAAAAAAGTCAAGAATTCAATGGCTAGAAGAAGGAGAAAGAAACACAAAATTATTCCATAAAGCAATGGTACAACATAGACAGCAAAACAAAATTTTCTCCCTAAAGGACCAGCAAGGCAATAGGTTAACATAGAAGGAAGAAATGGAGAATCTGTTGGTTAAACATTTCAAAGGTATCCTAACATAACCAAATATTATAAGGGAGGAAAACATTCACAAAATTATTCAACATATCCCCAAACTAGTAATTAGAGATGAGAATTTGGCTCTCCTAAGAGTAATAATGAAAGCGAAGGTGGAGGAGGTAATAAGAAATATGGAAAAGAATAAAGCACGTGGGCTTGATGGATTCACTTCAGAATTATTTCAAGCAACGTGGAACTTCATGATAAAGTACATAGTGAATGTAGTAGAGGAATCTAGATGCACCAAAAGAATGCATCTGGCCCTGAGCGCCACATTTCTAACCCTAAAACCAAAGACAGAGCACTTGGAAGAACCTCAAGGATTTCGACCTATAGCTGTCTGCAATTTTATATATAAAATCTTAGCTACAATAATGGTGAACCAACTGAAACCAATACTACCTAGGTTGATATCCTAAGAGTAGACAGGGTTTGTCAAAGGCAGACAAATAACAGACGGCATAGTGGTGGAACACGAAGCAATACACTCATTGGAAAATTAAAAAACCAAAGGGATGCTGATAAAATTAGACTTCCAAAGCTTATGACAGAGTAAATTGGCGATACCTCCAAAAATTCCTAAAGCCATTTGTCTTCGATGAAATATGGATAAGTTGGGTAATGTCAATGATTACCACTCCAGTTCTATCAATACTTCTTAAGAGATCACCTACAAAAGCTTTCAATGTGACCAGAGGGCTTAGGCAAGGTGACCCATTATCTCTGTTCTTGTTTATCCTCGCTGTTGAAGGAATAGGAAGAATCATTAAAGCTAAAGTATATAATGAACAATATAAGGGCCTAAGACTATGGGGGAATGATCTCCCTCTAACCCTTGAGAAATTTGTTGATGACATCATGTTGTATGGATAGGCAACGCTTAAAGAAGCAAAAAAATAATGGAAATTCTTACAGAATTCACAAGTGCCTCTGGGATAGAGATAAATAAAGAGAAATTAGATATATATTTCTTCAATACCCCAACACCTTCCCAAGATTTCTTGGCAAGATCCATGGGATTTAGAATTGGGAATTTCCCTACAAAGTATCTAGGCATCCAGCTAAATGATTAGCAAAACAGAGTGGCCAACTAGAGTACACTGATTGGAAAGATTCAATGGAAAATGCAAAACTAGATATTCAGAGCACTGAACACTCTGAGCCGCATCATTCTACTAAAATCAATGCTTCAATCCATCCGGATATACCAACTTACCAGTCAATCCACCACTAAAATATTCTACCAGAAAATGGTAGACATGTTCAAAAAATTCCCATGGCAAGGGCTAAGCACGACAAAGAAATGGGCGCTTCTATCTTGGAGCTGGCTGACCAAATCCCTAAAAGGGGGACTTGGACTTTGAGATCCTTACATCCTGAATAAGGTAATGGGGGCAAAGATGTGGTGGAGATGGATTTAGGGAGGGGTATACTTTTGGAAAAAACTATGGGAGAGAAAATATGATATTCCTAGGTCACTGGAAGGGAAGCTGAGAAGCCAAAATGAGAAGAAAGGCTCTGCAATCTGGAATCTTTCCAGTGCCAACAGGGATCTGATTAGAGACCACAGCTTTTGGGAAGTCAGAGGAGGGGATAAAGCCAACTTCTAGGAAGAAGCATGGCAACAAAGAGAAAAACTCAACAACCAACTGTAGCTCATAGAGATCCACCAATTCACCAGATTACATGAGGGTGACACAGTACTAAATTACTGGTGCCCGTAACTAGACGATACTGGGGAAACTGGAAACAACAACGAAATTGGCCAGAAGTGCTAGAAACACCCCAATGGGAACTCTATGACAAGGAAATGGCAGAAAGGAAAATAGCGATAAAATAAGGTTCGGACACTCTAAGATGAGGCCATAGAATCAAAGGCATATTTACAATAGGAGAAGGCTACCAAATAAAAGCAAGACACAATAGACATCTAGAAACAAAAAAATGGGAAAGCATATGGAAATTTTTTTTTGCCGAAGATAGCCTTCTTCACGTGGATCCTGAGCCATGGGAGAGCACTAACATGGGACCAACTGAAAAAATGAATGCAAGGACCATAGCGATGTGCCCTCTACAGACAATAGGAAGAGATAATGGAGAACCTAACCAATTCCTACAAAGTTAGCAAAAACCTGTGGAAACAACATCAACAAATTTTTGAAATTAGCAATAGAAATCTAGACAACATGCAAACAACAATAGAGAACTGAATGAAAAATCCATACCATAACACGATCTTGAATAGGGCATGGAGACTCTCACTAGGATTTGTTCTATGGATATATGGAAAGAACAAAACAACTTGATATTCAAGGAGGAAGGTAGAGAAAAAATAGAAATATGGAACTAGATTATCCAAAACATCAGAGAGACCATTCTAACCAAGAACTGGTTTGAGGAGGATTGGAAAACTAACCCAACGGAAACAAAGGTAATGATGTGCCTAAACCCAAAACCAAGCATGATGCACAAGCCATCCAAGAAACACCAAATCAATGAGGTGGAGGAGGTCAACCACTTCAGAAGACCCTAGAAGGGGTTCATCAAGCTAAACTTTGACGGGGCTGTGAAAGGGAATCCCGACAACGTAGGGATTGGCAGAGTATTCAGAGATGATAGGGGGAGGACCCTCAGAATCTATGCGATGGCTTGTGGAAATGCTACAAACAATGAAGCAGAGCTTCATGCATTGAAAAAAGGGATGGAAATTGCAATAAGAGAGAAATACAAAAAATTGTAGGCTGAAGGAGACTCAAAAATGGAAATTGATATAGTCAAACAGCTACAGCAGGGAACCCAGTGGGAGAAGATTAGTCTTAGCTAGAGAACCACTTAGCTGGTGCAGGAGATTGGAAAACTTACCTGACATATAGACTACATTCTACCCAACCATGTAAGAAGGAAAGGCAACACACCAGCAAACCTCCTTGCAAATTTGGGGAGCAGTCATGTAGGAAGAACCTTAGATGCAAACGAGGAAGATTTGTTCCAAATGGAGGAGATGGAAAACCTAGTAGAAATCCAAGATCATGAGAAAGGAGGAGAGGGGAACCCCCAATCAGGGGGTAACACAAGAAATCCAAAGGGATTGGGAAAGGAGAGGAAGAGGACAAGTGGGGGAACGGACAAACGAGAGAAATGAAGTGAGAAGATAGGTAAGAAGGCAAGTGGTTGAGCAGAGTAGAGAAGGTACAACCCCTAAGAGAATGAGGGTGGTGACAGATGAGCATGATAGTAAAGAGGGTAGGGCTGTAAGCAGGGGGCCAGGTAGAAGGATGTCAGCAAGTGGCAAGACAAGGACAACACATACACGTCAAGATCAGTTGGGAGCAAGTGAGGATTAATGAGAGGAGCTGGCAACTAGGATTGAGGGTCAACATCCCGAGGTGATGGTGTAGGGATTAGCATAGGTAATAATGCATGTTAGGTGGCAGTAAATGCAAGAGATAGGAAGGAGAGGGGCATAAAACTTAAAGGAAATTAGGGTATAGGTAGACGTATGTAGACGATGGAGACGACATCCAGAGAAAGGAAAGGTGGTCAAAGAGCGACAATCTAGCCTGGGGTTGGAAGCGACATCAGACTTGCAAGTTGGTATATACTTCCTTTGTTCCCCAATCTTGTAAGGCTCAAGATTAATATCTATAGGAATATATGAAATCTGATATGGAAAAAGAATGAGTCTGTCAAGAAGGAACCCAGACCCTCCTGCGACCCTAGTTTAGAAAAAATAGTAGAAATTCTTGTGAGAACACGAGGTGGGAAGCTAATGTGGGAGGGACTAGAACCCAGGATGGGAGAGGTCTATACCATGGCAAAAGCTTAAAATAAATTCAGACAGAGCGCGACTATAGCCACCCCTGTAGGAAACTATGGGAGGGATCCAGAAGGTAACAAGGAAGCACCTCGGGGAAGAAAAGAATAGAGAAAAAAGAACCAGGGAAACAAGAAACCTCTAGGGGAGGAATTTAGAGCTAGCACCCTGAGGGAAGATGTAGTCAAACTAGAGAGACCCTGGGAAGAGAGGAACATAAAACCAACTTTACCAGGGGAAGAATCCATGAGGATGTCCAAAACAGGCAGGCTGCGTGTCGACTGTTGCCGTGGAGGAAAAATGGCAAGATAATCAAGAAAGGAATGAACCCATAACATGGAAAGGACTGACAAAATTCTAATATAAATATCGAAGGAAACAAACTCTAGAAATGGAAGGGATAACAAAAACGAAATGGGTAAATGGGAAATTGTTTTTTTTTACTATTATAATTCTGATAAATGTAATGGCTATGTGATAGGTCTCACCTCACACCATGGCCAGCATAGTGAGGAAGATAGAGAACAACTAGAAGAAGATAGTCACAGGCAGGCAAGGAGTAACATGGCACCCAGGAGAGGCAAGAGTGATAAAAAGATGAAAGAAGGAACAAGGGGCTAGAGCAAGGATCAAAGGAAAAGAGGGAGGAATCCAGACAGTGAACATACGAAAAATCTTATTGACACATATATGGTAGGGAATGCTTAGGACATCAGAGCCCAAATTGCTTGTTGGGAGAGAGAACTTAATGATAGTATCAAGAACCAGAACATCCCCATGGAGGAGTGGGAAAGCATGGTTCCCGATCCAGGGAATTCTTGAGGCCACCACTCTCTCTTCAGGTAAACAATACAACAATATCGGGTAATGAAGAATGTGGTGGCACGTACCATGACCCTGAATTGAGAACAAGCAGCGGGTGGTGAAATAGAGGCAAAGGAGAATACCAAGGTAAAGGATCCAGTCAGGGCTAAACTACTAAGGGAAATAATAATAGTTCAGATACAGACCTTCAGAAAACACTTGGCCTTGGGAGGAATTGAGCAGACACTACAAGATATGAAGAGGAGCGAGATGCTTTCCTCCAATGCCAAAGTGCTAGCCCCAGTAATATCCTTGAACAAGGATTGATGTAGCGGTCCAGTTCAAATCTCATAAAATTTTCATGAAATTCTTTTACTTGTTTAATTTGTTTTATCTGAGCAATAACATAGAAAATAAAGAAAATGCCAGTAGATGGATATCACAAAACCTTTTTAAATTTTGGATAGGTTTTAATGCAAACAGGTGGCTACCTGGTTTCCTTCTGGCAGGTAAGGCACCTGGAACAAATGGAAGTCTCTGATTTTGGAAAATTAATATAAATAGAGGAGCACTTCCAAGTTTACAAAAAAAAATAAAAAAAAAATTAGGAGAACGTAATTAAAAGCCACTGAGCATTATTCACTCGCATTTTTAAACCATTATTTCCATTTCAAAATACATCAAATATTTTAGTTTTAAAAAGGGTATTTTTCATTTCTTTAACTATTATTACTATGCCATAAATACTCTTTATCATCCATTACTATCACTGTTTATTCTAACAACCTTCGTCATTTCATGTGACCTATGACATCATTCTACTTATGGAATCATATTCCATAACCCTACTGAAGGAACCAAATGGTTAAATCATTGCTCCATGAGAAATTTTGTTGATACAGGTAGAATGAATGTCTTATTGTTGTTATATAAGAAAAAGGATGCAATGGATACACAATAAGTTTCCTCCTAACTCTATATTATTATACACCAAGCAAATCTTTCAACAACAAATATAACAACACCCTCAATTTCTTTTTCTAGTGTAGCATGAGGGCATGCTAATTCTCCTATTTGGGGGAAGAGTTGTTATGCACAATAATTTTTTTCTCATTTCTTCCTCATTTAAGGCATACAATTTCATTTTTATACAATGCAAAAATTTATTCGCATATATATTTAAAACCATGAACTAGATTCTTGTGATTTTCAGACAGAAGGAAGGTATCATTAAAATGAACAAACCCAAATAATTTCAAACTTAACCAGTTTGTAAAATTTCATAAATCATGCACTATCACCTACATCCATTTTGTTTATATCATGAAATCCATGTATCAAATTTATTTGATTTTTGGTGTGTATAAGCAATATAGAAATAGAAACAAACCCGTAAAATTTTAGGAAATTTTGATTTATAACTTTTGATAAATTAAACATCTTCACTTATGTCTTATATCTTGGGATCCATGCATAAAATGATGCTAATTTTTGGAGTGAATAAGCATTAATATAATATAAATTTACTTGCAAAATTTAAGCAAAATTTGATTTTTGGTTTTTGATAAAATTGTTTATGAAGCTTGTTGTTACTTCTATAAAATTTTGATGCAATTTCATATACATATGGTTGAAATTCAATGTGAAAATTGTTACAACTTCATCAACATTACTAGAATTGAATAACCATTATTTTGAAGAGGATTTTGGGGAATAAGTCTTATGCTCCATCAATATCATGAGTTGGAGTAAGTGTTTTTGTTATTGTATTACAATTTGGTTAATACAAAGGCACCGGGTTGCATGAGGACATGCTTGGGGGAGATGTTGGGCCATTAATTTGTCATTATAATTATCATTTCTTAACATCTATTTCATTCATATATAACATTATTTTATCATGCAATTTATCATAATTTATCATATAATTCCATTTCATAATTATTTATGCTCTTGTGGATAAGTAATTTTTATTTTCCTTTATTTTTAATAGATTAAATATTATTATCCATAATTTTTTCAATGATGGTTTATGAAAAGGATTGTTATAACAAATCTAACGATTATAGCCTCCAATATCTCTTATAGATTGAAAATTTAAGCTGTAACTCAGAAATCCATTGGGATAAGAAGTGATGATTTTGTGGTTGATTTTACAAGAAAATGAGGATGAATATGGAAATTACGTGACATGTGTTTTGTGTAGAACGAACCAAATTAGTGTCTAGCGATTAGTTTTCCAAAATTTGATCCAGATTGAGAGAACTGAAAGGTTCTCTAAATAATATTTTCTCATATTTGTTGTTGCATTTATCTTCCTAAATTCCCCAAATCGCAATTTTATATTTGACTTGTTCTAGCTAAATGATGTTGGAGATAGCTTTCAGATCTCATATTTCTTATTGATATTTTGTAATCAATCTAGAATTGTAACGGGGAATCATTTTGTAATAAGTTTAGTTGTAATTTCCCTTTTCTCTTTGTATATTTAAATGAAAACATAAATCAAAGAGAAATGATGGACAATTGTTGAATTTGAGGGAAAGCTAAGAACTCCATTTTGGTGTAATTATTTCTCTCGGATATTTTAATGGAGGAAGCTATCCATTGAGTTTTGGATGTGCTATTTGTATATTGATCTGAGTTATTCTTCGAGGCAGAATTGACTCTTGGACAGTTGGACCCACTACCTTGGGTGAGGTGCTTCCTTGAACATATAAATTAGTTTAGTTGTGTGCTTTTTCTTTTTAACTAATTGTTGTTTATTTGAATTTCAATTGTTGTTCATTAAAGTAAATTTAATTTTTTTCATGTAATTTGTCGTTTGTTACATTTTCCAAATTTATTATTTCATGTAATTTCTAGATTTCTATTAATTTACTTCTCTAGATTAACATTTTAATTTTGTGTTTCAATAGGTTAAATTTCCAATTTAGAAAGGTATGTTTTAATTTAGTATTGATTCAAGTTGCGTGATTAGCATAATTATTTTTCTTGTCATTTAATTTATGCTTTTTAAATTTTCATTGTTATTCAAGTATTACACTTTATTTCGTGTTGAGTGAACATGATAGTGTAGAACAACATCATGTAGAACTAGTGTTAGCTGTTGGTAGTTGTTTGCATATATTTTATCGATTTCCTTGCAATAAAAAGACACTCCTCAGGTTAATAATTAATGTCTAGGTGATTAGTTATTTTTATTAAGCAATTAATTTCCTCAGCTCCATGACAACATGGATACTTTGTGTACCCTACGATGAGGAGTTGGTTGCCCCATTCGGGCTAGGTGGAGGCCACATGATTTCACATAGTGATCGATTGCTGAATTTGTAGTATTTAAATGGAAAAACCTTTTCATAGGCAAAATTCGCAATGCCGAACTTGGATTCAGGTGAGATTTATATCATAGGAAATCTCTCACCAAGTGGGATGTGATGGTGATAACTATTTTACTTTTGAAAAAAATTAAAAAGGATAATTTTTTAACCCCATCTTCATGACAAGCTATGGAGGTTGGGTGAAGTTATCAACTAAAACATTCTACAACATGATATAGTACAAGAGGGTGGCAGGGGTGGGGGGGGGGGGGGGGGGTGAGTCTTACAAAGTATATTAGAGCCCAAGTGCAACACTTGGACTATATGGGCCATGAAAGAGAAAATATATTTTGATAATTTATTTATATGTAAGCAAAATTTGATATTGCAAATGTCATAACTATAAAATGTTTAAATGCCTTTTTATTTTTATGTAATTGACATGGGTGTTAGATGTGTGAACAACTGTAACACCCCATCCTAGGTCTACCCAAAGTAACCATGCCAACTGGGGTAAACATGAGATGAGAGGATACTATGCTGGGATTCAACTTCTTATGTGTCCTTAAGGAAGTGGAATCGGTGGAACATCACACATAGTCATCCAACAACATCAAAAATCTCCTTAGGAGTCAAGTTAGCCACTCAGACAACATGTCCCTAAGTTCCACTGTTGTTTGAGAAACTTAGGGTAGAGTATCGCACCCTAGAAATATCATATGTGAGTTATAACACTTCCCATACACTGCCTAGGTGAGTTATAATGCTCCACTGGCACTGCTCATGAGAGTTAGTCTCTTGGGTAATGCTCTGTTGGCCAACAATCCTAGAAATTGAGCCATTTTATAGCCTAGATTTCCCAACATCTGCCCAGAGCTTGTTGGAACCTTCAAGAATAATTAAAGATATGATAATAATGCTAATGAATCAAACTCAACCTTAGGATCAGGCTTGATCATCTCCAACTAGGACTAACATTCTGTCAAGCACTTGGGATCAATACAACCTACAGGTCTAGGATACAAGACAAAGAATAAATGACTGAAACAACTTATGAAACATAGCTATAAGGATCACCTCCTTCTCCAGTGAGAAATTATATCATCAATGAGGTCTTGCATCTATTCATTTAACAGTTACAAGTAAATACATAGAATAACTATGACATGAACCAATCATTTAACCATGTTTATAACTAGCATAAAACCATATAAATATCAGAGATATGACAAACATTAAATCCACATATAAATTACTACAAAAGTAAGAGAACTTAGATTTCATTAATCATAGGCAAATCCAACCAGGTTTGAGACTTCCACATACCACTCGACCCTAATAATGGCTGAACCAAATCTCTCTTTTTTCCAGTCACCTATGTTCCATATTCCAACCATGAATGAGGGATCTCATAGAACAATCAATACAAGAACAACCAAGGGAATCCAAAGATTAAACCACCTCCACCCTCATTAAACTGTGATCACACCAAAACTGGTGCTTCGATCACAACTGAATCGAACATGGAATTCCATCCAAAATCCATCACTATCCTTGAGGAATTTTCCATCTCCTTATCTCTCAGCCTTTACCACAATCCAAATTGGATGACTAGGCCCTAAACCAAGACTAATCTCTAAGGCTTCACCACAATCCAAACCCAAATCACTAGGCCCTAAATTGAGACTTCTCCCTCAGGCTTTACCGTGTATCCCGCCCAAACTGGTCAAGGGATTCCTAGGCCTTTGGGAATGGAAGTTGAGACCACCTCCACCCCAGATTCCGAAATCCATCTGGAAAACTAAATTTCAAAACCAAAATAAACATCCCAACACCATGGAAACTGGAAAAAGGAAAGACTAGGCTGGAATCCACTGTCATAACCCAGAAAAACCATGCCCCCAACAACAAGAGAACCATACACCAACATGAAATCCATGCATGTCAAAACCAACTATGAAATCACACATGAAAAAGGTTACTTACAAGTATTCTTGTTGAAGCTACTTCATCCTTCTTTCCTTTCCTTGATCCTTTCTCTCTTTTCATTTCCTTTGCTTCAAACTAGAGTGCTCCAAGAAAACTCGAAGTGACCAAGAGTGAGAGAAAGAATAATGAGAGAGCTCTAAAGCTAAAATGACAAAAGGTACACTGACAAAACCTGAGCCAAGAGCCTACCAACTACTCCTCATAATCCCTTTTATTAGTGAGGCCTATATTTTCTTCATTTTTCGTTATTTTCCTTCAATTTCCTCCTCACCTGCAACCTGTGACCTTTAATTTCTATTACATGAACTTTTTACCAAGGCTATTACAGAACCCTTCCCCTTGGAAAACACCATCCTCCGCATTAAACCACACTAAGACCTCAGCAAACACGCTAAAAATCAAACATACTGCTCATGGAGCTTTATAACTTAGCTCGTTGTTGTATTTACAATGAAATACATGTTCAAAAGCAAAACACCATGACAACATGACCAAATAACAATCATATCGCATACTGGAGCTTTCTAACAAAACTCATTACGGTATTTACAATAACCACATATACACATATTCACATTTGATAAGCTAACAAATAAAAGTATATGATGCCCATATCGACCAATAAGAGAATCTAGAGGATCACACCGCCACCCTCAAAGTAATACCAGGATTCACATCCTTTCCAAGAAGTCCAGAATCCAATGCCATAGTCAAAGTTGCATCCAATGTCCAGCGTTATAATCCTACGCCACTTGTCCTCTCAGTGAATAATTACCGACTCATTGTTCTAGGGTGCACTCCCAATGTACATACGATTCCGTCTAGAAATTATAATGACCAAAACATATCCATCCCAGGCCTTCCCTTCTCTTCTACATAGTCCCTCGAAAAATCCAATCACCCTCTTATGTGTAGTCACTCACCTTCCAACTTCTCAGCATCCCCTATTCCAGATGAGCCATCCATTGGCAAGGATTCCTTGCATAAGAAGATACAAAAAAGAAAGACATATACCTGGCTCAAAACCATTATATCGGTCATAGCATGCTCATGGAAATCAATGGAAATTATTGGGTACTAGTGTCCCATAATGACCCTACCCCTGAAGTACTTTACCAACATACTGTTGCTTGTTCCAATTTCTTTTGCTGCCACTTCCAATTCTTGTAGTCGATTTCAACCACCCAATCGAGCATGTTCATCTATTCATGTTCCAAGCACATAATTTCCATTAGATTGAAATAATTTCAAATAACCTCAAATCATACCTCATTGGTAGCTCATCAATTAGGGATGCTTGCAATTTTGTTCGCCTCTTGTCACAACATGTCAAAATAATTGTTCTACCAAAACATCATATCACATCTGGTTACCTCAAAACACAACCATCCTAGATCAACATCAGAAATCACATGTAACCATCATAAACCAGAATCATAGATCACATGTAATCATCGTATACCATAGTCATAAATCACATGAATAACAAAACTGAAATAAAATGTTGATACTTATCCTTTCATCAATCCTTAACGTCTACCTTTGTCTTTATTCTATATGCACTTCAGATCCATTTCCACACCAGAAAAACACTCAATGCCTTCTCCTCAACCATGTGTACATACACATAGTGTGCATCACACACATATAACCACACAAGGCATACCACACCATGTAGTACATGCATCTATGCCTGACATACAAAACATACACCTACACCCAGTGTATACAATAGAATACATACACCTACTTCTAGTGCATAACATAATACATACACCTACACCTGGAGTACAAAACAACAAAATACATCTATACATGATGTACAACACCACACAATACATGCACATACACAATGCACATACTTAGTACTGTATGTCCGTAACATAGCATGTAGGGCATGCACTCAATCCCACATGTACACCAGTACCACATGTACCAAGATCCACTTGCATAATGTGTGCACATCATCACATGTACATGACACCACCTGCACAAGGTGTACACAACACGATATGTACATTATACCATTGTATAACGTGTACACAATACCACACACATGGCATGTACGCGACACCACATCTACACAACGCCACATGCATGATATGTAAACAGCACCACGTATACACAAAGCGACTTGTACAACATGTACATAGCACCACATGCACATGACACCACTTGTACAATCATGCACACAATAGCATATGTACATAACGCTACTTGTACAACATGCATGCAACACCACCTGTGCATATCACTTCATATCCAACATGTACATAGCATCATCTATACAAAACACTGCATATCCAACATGTACATAGCACCATGTATACCCAGTACTGAATATCCAACATCCATACAACATTATTTGTACTAACACCCTGTATATAATATTGCATAAACATGTACATACACTACATATGCACAACACCGCATGTGCACAACATCATAGATGCAACATGTACAACATATACAACAATAGTACCTCATATCCAAAAGCACACTGTCTCTATTAAGAAACCTTGCTTCTAGTCTCTTATCCATGCTTATCCTAACATGTCATAGACAACACTACTTTCATTTTGTTGATGTATCCTTCCACATTACCTATCATAACATAAACATAGGTATAATACAAGTATACAATATCAATTCATAACCACTTGATATTGACCTTGTATATTTGTTAGACTACACTTCCCACTTCATTCCTCATGACCTAGGAATATCTTCATGCCATTCACTTGCATAAGAAATCATTCCTCCACAAGAATGATCCCCGACAACCCTGTCATACAGTTACATAGATACATAGATACATGCATATATAATCATTAACATAGAACAATCATCATCCTATCATATAACAACATACATGCATACATGTATACATATATAAACATTAGCATAATCATGATAATAAAATAATTACCAGATAACATAAGGTCTAGGTTCAGAGAACTTCCCTATTTATGCATAGCATGCACAACATTGAGAATCACAATTACCAACTTGTCCAAGGCATCTAACACCTCAGATATATTTACTTTACCTTTTATGGTTACCTTTCTCATGTCTGTACTACCACCGTCCATTTACCATAGTGGACCCAACCAGTCCAACCAGTCCAACCGACTCTCATAGTCTTACCTTCCATTACACTTGCTCATGCACCAAGCTTCATATCAGTTTTACATTACTTCTTGGGTACCACACAACTATACTTGAGCTCCATTAACTTTACTCTTTCCCAACCAATTACCAAGATTCAAAACAATAAAAGGCAAGAATGGAAACAACAACAAGAAGGCCATGAAAACCAAAAGCAATTCGACACCACAACAAAGTGGCATAGCTATTCTCCAGAAACATGAAAAATCACAAATCAAGCATAATAATTGTAAGATATCAAAAGCACCAGACTAGCAATAGACACCCTGACTAATCCCCATGGTTCCCAAGGAAAGCTCAACCTGGTCCTTATTCATTATTCATGGAAATCTTTCTTGCCATGCAACTCCCTACATCATACTTCTACAAACACATAATGTCAGTTCATAACTAAACATAAAAATACACTAGTTACCTTACCTTGTTGTTCCAAGTATACTGCCTCACAACTGAACACATCCACACCTTGTCACATGGAACTCCAATTCCTTTAATGATCCACCTGCAACTAGAGACTAGCTATTACACCTGTCAAGTACATGTTCATGAATCTAGCACATATCCACATAATGTCAAACCAAATCAAGGTTAGGAAGACTTCCTATATGTAAAGCACTCATTCATTTGGAATTAGGGTTTCCTAACACAGGCAAAGGAATTCTTGCCCAATTCCTTTCCTTCACCTTTTTACCTAGTTGCAATCGAGGCTTACTATGTATTATCACATCACCAAATTATTACTTTTGAAACACATCAAGTGTTACCTTTTCATGCTCGTACCTATGATGTTACCTTGCAATTGATCACACATCTCAACCACATGTTCCAAATATCAAGACAATCATATCTATAAATTTGAAATCAACATTTAGCAAGACTAACAATCATGTCATAATCCATAGTCAACTCATATTCATCAGACATAATGCTACAACTATCACCTACTTATACTTAAGTACATATCAACTGTCTCAACACATATGTATTAGTACAATCATCTTAAAACAAGATAATTTGAACACATACCCATATTATGAAATTCATCAAACATTCAACCAAATTGCAAACATACCATGTCAAATAAATCAACTAGACACCAAACACTCCAACACCAAATAGATGTCATAGTCAAACAGTGAAGCACCAAGTATATGACGTAATCCAACTCATACCTTAATGTATCTCAAGGGTGACAATCTTGTATGCACAATCGAGCTAGTTTGCATGATATAACTTCTCAACACATCAGCTTAAACATAAATAAGATCATGTTATCTATAACAATCACTAACTAACACATTCACATCATAAGCTCATAAACAAGCATCATTTATGCATATAAATCACACATGTATGATTGTTCTAGATTAGTATGACACCATATCATAAATATTTCGGCTCATACTTGAATATCACAACGATAACCATCTACATAGGTCAAACCAGGTTAACACAGTACATATAACATCAAGTCCTTCCATGCAATGAACATAACCATCATGCATATGACCAATCCAAATTATAACAACAAGATCTCAATGAAATAACCCTAATCATCAAGGTAATATCATATTACAACAATAATCTATATACCGTGCTCGTCGACAACATATAACCTAATCATCAAGTTATCTAACATAAAACAACAATAGAAATGCATACAACTAGATGTTACTATCATTTTTTGACTATCCGACACATGTGAATATAACAACACTAATCAACTAACATCTATCATTAATGTAACCATAAAATCAAAATGCATGTACAATAACCTAATGCATATAACAATCCTTAACATGCCAAGAATACAATACATATATGACGATCTACTCTTACCCCAAAGTCTAATGTTTCAACCTCATTATGATGATCTACATCTCATGTTGTATCTCAACCAACACATTAGCATCATAACATACCAATATCACCCTAATGACCTAAATTGCATACCACGAATTCACCATGCATGTTTGACCTACTATTCATGCATAAGTATAACCAATACCATACATGCAATGAAACTACATATGGACATATAACATATGAGTACAAAACCATATACACCTCATTCTAGCTAGAGTCCAGTCATCAATGCATGACCATATCAACTACAGAAACCATGACCTCATGCATGAAAACAACCATTACTCCATTGTACACATTTCCATATGCAACCATCAACATGCATAAGAAATAACTAATCAACTACACATACGCATGAGCGCATGTAGTCTAGCATGAGTGATCAATTATTGTAACCAACCTACAAGACTCATACATGTAATCAAACATACAAGAATGAAACCTAACATATAAGGATGTAATCAAGCTGCAATAATCATGTAACGAGTCATATACTCCCGACAATATATTCCACAAAATCGACATCAAGATCCTCACGATAACCTTACTACAATCATGATCAATCATTATGCAATGCAACAAGCATATGGAATGCAATTGTAAGATACACACATGCAACTGACATGCATGTATGACCAACACCTTCCCCCAAGGAGAGCACAACCATGCTCTGATACCACTCTGTAATACCCCCTTCCAAATCTACCCAAAGTAACCATGCAAACTAGGATAAACATGATATGAGAGGCTACTATGGTGGGATTCAACCTCCTATGTGTCCTTAATGAAGTGGAATCGATAGAACATCACACAATCCTCCAACAACATCAACATACCCCTCAGGAGACAAGTCAACCACTTAAAGAGCCTGTCCTTGAGTTCCACTATTATTTGAGAAACTTAAGATAGAGTAACACACCCTAGAAATAGCCGAAGTGAGTTATAACGCTTCCAAAACACTACCCAGGCATGTTATAATGCTACCCAAGTACTTCCCAGGAATGTTAGTCTCTAGGGTAATGCTTTGTGGGCTAGCTATCCCAAAAATTGAGCCATTTTCTAGCCCAGACTTCCTAAACTTTTCCTAGAACTTGTTGGACCCTTTAGGAATCATTAAAAACATGATAACAATGCTAACGAGTCAAACTCTACCTTAGGATTATGCCTGAGCATCCCCAGCTAGGATTGACATTCTATCAAACACTTGGCATCAATACAACTTATAGCTCTAGGATACAATACCGTGAATAAATGACATAAATAACTTATGAAACATAACTAGAAGGATCACCTCCTTCTCTAATGAGCTATTATATCATCAATGAAGTCTTGCATCCATTCATTTAATAGCTACAAGTAAATATAGAGAATAACCATGACATGAACCGATGATTTAACCATGCTTATATCCAACATAAAGCCATACAAATATCAGAGTTATGTCAACCCCTAAATCCACATATAAATCAGTGCAAATGTAATAGAGCTTAGCTTTTATTAATCATAGGAAAATCTGACCAATTTGGGACTTCCACATACCACTTGACCATAGACATGACTGAACGAAATATACATTTTATCCAGTCACCCCTCTGGCATATTCCAAGCATGAATGCAAGATCTCATAGAACAACCAATACAAGAACAACCAAGGGAATCCAGTGGTTAAACTACCTCCACCCTCATCAAACCGTGATCACACCAAAATTGGTGCTCTGATCACAACTAAACCAAACTTGGAATGACATGTGGAATCTAACACTATCCTTGATGAATTTTCTGTCTCCTTGTCTCTCGGGCTTTACCGCAATCCAAACCAGATCAGTAGGCCCTAAACTGAGACCAATCTCTCTGGCTTGACCACATTCCAAACCTGGATCACTAGGCCCTAAACTAAGAGTTGTCACTCAGGCTTTACTTTGTATCCTGCCAAAACCATTCAAAGGATTCCTAGGCCTTTGGGAATGGAACTTGATACCACCTTCGCCCCGGATTCTAAAATCCATTTGGCAAACCAAAGTTCAAAATTGAAATAAACATCCCAACATGATGGCAATTAGAGAAAGGCAAGGCTAGGCTAAAATCCACTGGCATGACTCGACAAAATTATTCCATCAACAACAAGAGAACCATACACCAACAGGAAAAGCCATGCATGTCTAAACCAACTAGGAAATCACACATGCAAAAGGTTGCCTGCATGTATTCCTACTGAAGTTGCTTGATCCTTCTTTCCTTTCCTTGATCCTTTCTTGTTTTTCTTTTCCTTTCCTTTGCTTGTTTTTCCTTTCCTTTGCTTTAAACTAGAGCACTTTAAGAAAACTCTAAGTGACCAAGAGTGAGAGAAAGAATAATGAGAGAGCTCTAAAGCTAAACTAAAAAATGTTACATTGACCAAACTTGAGCCAAGAGCCTACCAACTGCTCCTCAGAAGCCTTTTTATTAATGAGGCCTCTATTTTCTTCATCTTTCATTATTTTCCTTCAATTTCTTCCTCACATGCAACCTGTGTCCTTTCACCTTCATTTTCTCCCAATTTCCTTTATTTTCATAAATAAATATGCCAAAAATTTGTTTTTTCCTTTTAATGCCTTTTCCTTAGCCTTTTTCAATTTTACCTAGCCAAAACACACATCCAGTGATGCCCACTAGGATATATTTTCCCAACATTCAGCTTGGAATATGTGTCCCTTACCTGTGGTCTTATTTTTGCCTTCATTAACTTTTATTACATGAACTTTTCATGAGGGAAATTAAAACAACGGCAAATTAGCATGCATCATATTAGCATACCTAGTGTTGGCATGACAAGGTAGTAAATTAATATTTTTATGCTTTACATAACTAATAGTTGTGTGCATGTGATAGTGTGTGAGAATATGAAATTTATAGTAGGAAATAGAAGAATTGACAACAATATGGTATGATGTAGCATGGACCAAGTCCATCATGAGTAGGGAGAAGAAAGTTTACATAGCATAATAGATACTCTTAGAAGCTTGAAAGCTGCTAATTTGAAGAGTTGCAAAGGAGAGAATAAAAGGCTCATTAGAAAAAAACAATAACATGAAAAGTTGAACACAATGTTTCTACAAAACTTGTACTACATGCAAGGATTGTTGCAACATGCATAAGATGTTGGAAATATGGAAGGACACCAAACTAAAAAAACTAAAGAGAAACCTCGTAAGGTTGGAGAGAAAATTACATTGACATGTTCGGGTTGTAGAGAAGAACAATTGATCCGTGCGTGCTCTTAGGAAGAAAAAAAAAACAATAGTTCATGTAAATTAACACACCTAAAAAAACAAATAGAAATACAAAATAGATGACGAAACATCCCCACAAGATTTTCAAAATATTGCAAAGTCCCCTTGAAATATTTAGAAATATGTTTTGGATCTTGATGTTGATACAATGACTTTAGGAAAGACTCATACTAAAATTTTGTGGATATACTAAGTTTTGTTATTGAATTATATATAGAATGTTGGATGTGTTGTGAATCAAGATGTTTTTCAATTCTTCGTATATCATTGGCTACACATTTCTACTTTGTTTATTTTGAGCATGGCTATGCTTTGCGTTGTTTACCATGTGTTGTTTTGGTTTTTCTTGCCTTCTTTGTTTGGTCTTAGTTTGGTTTGTTTTGTGTGGGAAAGGGAAGTAAAGAAGGTCATTGAGAAAATATGAATAAAACCCAACTAGAAGTTCAAGACCATCATTAAATTATGTGCATGTGATAAATTGTAGTAGAAGTAAGAATAAGATAATGGATCAACCGAGGGGGCATGGTTGGGTCCACTTAAACAAAATGGAAAGTGGTATGAAAATGATGAAAATAGTATAAGAAGGAAGTTTCCCTTACTTAAATATTACTTTCTTGATGTGTGTTCTACATTTTATGAATATGTGAATACTAATATGAGGGTGCATGAATCCATTTCGTTTGACAAGTCAATTGTTGAGAAGCATCATAATAGGCAGATGATTAATTTCATTTTAAATATGATCACTGCATCAATGGTATGTGAGTAACAATTAGTATAAGAAGGAAGTTTCCCTTACTTAAATATTACTTTCTTGATGTGTGTTCTACATTTTATGAATATGTGAATACTAATATGAGGTGCAATGAATCCATTTCATTTGACAAGTCAATTGTTGAGAACCATCATAATAGGGGGATGATTAATTTCATTTTAAATATGATCACTCCATCAATGGTATGTGAGTAACAATTTATACTTACTATATTTTTAATAATATAGTGAATTTATCTTATGGATTCCATGCCACATGTGGGATCCATTTGGAAAGTGTGCAAGAATGAACTCCTACTACTAAATACCATTAACAACTTACTCATGCTTATGGTTATGGCATTGTTGTGTGAATGAATGAAAACAATAGTTCATGAAAGTTGACTCCAAAAATAATAGCATGGGATGCAGTCCTGTGTAGCACATACCCGTCAAATAAGTATGCACACGAATTGTTGAGTACTACAATAGCAAGTATGTTAAGAACTGCTTGGAATTATTGAAAAGGCTTCAACTAGGAATGTTTGTGATGACATCCAAGTAAGTGAAGACACATAAAGGTGAAGGAATGGAATTTTATAAGAATTCCTTTTATCTAGATTTCAAATCTTTTGTTTCAAAGTTAATGAATGTGTCCTATGTATTCCCAAGAAAGGGCATGGTTAAGGTAGGCAACCTTGAGTGTGAAAAGATTGTAGTGACTTTTGTAATGCATAGAGAGTTAAATTTCTTATGAATTTAGAGATATGTATTTCTCCTTTCGACTCATTAGTCTACTAAACTTTCGGTTGCATTATGAAATTCTTGGAATTAATGTGACACACACATCTGATGTTGTGATAGTATCATTTTAATCTAGTTGAAATTAGATGAGTTGATTGAATATTTATACATGCAATAATTTTGAGATAACTTAAGCATATTATAAATTTTTGAAATGAAAATAATGTATTAAGACTGGTAGATGCTTGGTTGATTGAAAGATTAGATTATAGGTAGACTACCCAGAATGGGGGTTTGCTGGGCTCGAAAAGGTGAGTAGCTGATGGGAGCTTATGCAGGAAAACCCTTGAATAGGTAGAATGATTAGAAGGGTGTTTGTTAGGCATGGAGGGATGAGTAACTTGTGGGAAAATAGATATGTCCGATGCTTAATGGGATGTGAGCATGAGGGGGTTTATTTAGTAAACATAGAGTTGGATTGAAGACTTTAGGGCTGGTTGGATACCACATGGAGCTATGGAACAAATACATAAAAATGTTCTTGATTTGTCTCTGAAACAACTCGGTGTTTGCAATTTGGCTATTACAACACTAAGTGCTTGCTTCATTTGTGAAGCCACTTTGATTTAAGGGATCCAGAATATGCTAAAAATGAAAGTTCTCAAAATCTCCCAAAACCAATGCCAAATCGTAGATCTTTTCGTTCTAATTCCAATGATGCTTGAAATGCCTCAATCTGACACCATATGAGGAAGTTATCACATTCTAATTTTTTTTAACAAACAACAAAAAAGTCAAAGTGTAAAGTCAATTGTGAAGGTACAAATGCCATGTGGTAATCTGTACGTTGATGTGGCGCTGATGTGAGCATGATGAATTGGTTGTATGATTTGCAAGTGGCTCAATCCCATGAGGACAATTGGAACATGGTTATTGGAGGTTGAATTTGAGTTTGGGCCAATCAGAGGATGCCACGTGGTCCTATGAGAGGCTGCCTCATGGCCCTTGGAAGTTGTACAAAATTTGGTTTATGTACAAGATGAACCTTCATCATGATCGAACATCTGACCTCCACTATTCAAACCATTTTCTCGACCGATCGGGCTATATTATCACTTGTCAATACATGGGCAACTTATTTTTTTTTATAATGGTATTATGGAGTGGTTGGGGGGGAGGGTAGGTCGACAGGTGCTCTCGACTGGATTGGTCCATTGTTTATAGTGTTATCACATGATTGTCATCATAAAAGTTGGGGGTTAGGGTGTGTGGCACCCTGATCATTCCTAATGTCCAACGTTGTAGACCACATGTATACCATAGAACCAGGAGAGGGGCTAGGGGAGTGCGCGTGGCCTATGGCCTGTGACCTGCAGTCCCATGAATCCAAATGAATGGTGGGATGGGATTTAGAGGGGCCTTCGGACCATTGTTTAAAAAAATAAATATTTAAAAGCAATACAACAGAACCAACGATGAGAGGTGTGGGTTGAACTTGTGACATCCACCCAGCCATCCCAACACCCTAGCAATTGGGCTAAGAACGTTTTGTTAAATAAATAATAGGGTCGAGATATTTTTCAGAGCAATTTGCAGACTGGATTGGAGAAAGGGTGATATTTTTCTCATTCTTCAACCTTTTTTAGCTGAAGAAGAGCCTAAATAGGGGTTTTTGAGCATTATAGAGACAATGGCATTGTTATTTTTTCATATTGAAGCTTTTATGTTGATTTATTGAGAGTTTAATCATATAATAAAAAGGTCATACTGGAATCTAGACTCAGAGATGTAGCCTAAGAAGGGTGAACTCTTTATAAATTTGCTTGTGCTTCATGTTTCATGCTTGTCCATTTGTAACTGTTAAAATTTTGCAAAATTTACTTAAGTTTGTTTGTTTTTGCACCCACGACCCATTACCTAAAATACATTAACTATCTTGCAAATCATTCCATAAATCCTTCACCTTTTCCTTTTGGATGAGTTTGGTATGAGAGCATGGTTTTTGTAAAGGTTTTATAGAAATTACAAGGTTTTGAATTCTTACAAGGTCTAAATTGAGAAGATGAGAAGGAGCACTTGAAGAACCTAACCCTAAAATTAGTTCAAGGAGGCCATACACTCCACAATTCATGGCACATGAATAAGGACAAGGAAAAGAATTGATATTCCAGGATGAGAGAGCATTTTGAAAATATTTCTTTGATATGATTGAGATGGTGAAAGTGTTGTAAAATGAGAGCGTTATCCCCCATAATGTCCTAGGCTGATGTGGAAATTAACGAAGGTAACCATAGCCCAAGCTTTCAGTCTAGTAGCTAGCCCTACAAAACCAGTGAAGGCTCTCTCTATGGAATCACAACCCAGAGATGACTGGATGATAAAGGATTTTAGGCTAGATAGCTAAATTAGGTTGGTTTTGAAAGATTTAGGGTTTTGTTGTTGGATAAGGGAGAAAAACCAGGTAGCTAGGTCAGAGGGAGTGAGGTCTAGGTTTTGAGAATCAAATTTGTAGAGATGTAACGGGGCAAGGTAGGCACATACTTTAGTGCTTTAGGGTTGTCACTGTGTATATGGGAGATAGGTAGGGTTTCTAAACGAGCATGAATCTCATGAATTCGTTTATATGAGAAGAAAAATGAACAATAATGTGAAAGCTTCTCCCAAATAGAGCATTACATGAATGAATTCTATTTATTATCTTAGGAAACAAGCACATGAAACATGGAAATGGAAATTAAAGATACAATACATTCAAACTTATGATCACAGAAGGAAAAACACTGCTAAAACACATACCACAGGAATCCCACTACAATAGCTGCAAAGTCTAGCTTTTGATTTCCAAGATGTCAAATATAGGCTACAATGGTTCTCTCCTCAAATGTCTAACATATGCAAAATGATTATAAAAGGATTCATAGAGGATATGAAGTCGAAATCCTCCCTAGGAGGTCAAATTTCAAGAAAAGAAAGTCAAATATGTGCACCTATCTCATCACTTCTACATACCAGGGAGGTTACTCAAGCATTTCCTCTTCTATTTAACTATCACGAGATATTTATCCAAAGCATTAAATGGAGGATAATACACCTATTTACCCATATATTAACCCAATTACATTTACATTTGACCATTTACATTCATCCACTTTCACCTTTTGACTTTTACAAAACTCAAACTAGAAACTCTCAAAAATTACATAGTGAAATTTTTAATTAAAATCTCATAAATTTGTAGAGGCATAGCGCCCTGTTTGAGGGAATTTTTATGTGTTCTCCTAATTTCAAAATTGAAATATAAAAGAATGGTAAACTAGTGTTGTATTTCTAGTTTCCAGAACATCTTGAATTTTTGAAAATCACCCATGGCAAGGCCTCCAAAAATGCATTTCCCCAGGTGTCTCCAGAAGGGTCACGCCAAAACTAGAAGGGTTGCGCTAAGTTTGAGGCCATTTTTGGGTGCCTTCCTGAAGTTAAAATTGAAATATGAAAGAATAGTAAACCAACCTTTTCTATCTAGTTTCTAAGACACCTTGACTTTTGGAAAATGACCCATGGGAAGGCCTCCAAAAACACAGTCTCCCAAGGTGTCACCAGAAGGGTCGCGCCAGAACCACAAGGGTCACACGTCTCCTTAGAAGGCTCATGCTCTTGCATAGAAATATCACATTTCACTCACAATGGTCACACTCCTCCACAGGAAGGTCACAGTTTTCCACAGAAGGGTAACATTTCTAAAAAAATGCAACAAAACCCTCAATTTTCATAAAGTTTTCTACTGCATGATGATAACTAAGAGATGATTGAAATTTTGAAAGTGAAAATGAGTTAAAAAACAACTTAACTTACCCTTTTAAACTTAAATTTGAACCCTTTGAAATTTGAAACTTGGTAACTTTATGGATTTTTTGAGACATTAATTTTTTTTTGGAACTCTGAAATTCAGCATTTGGAATTTGGAACTTTGAAGCACTTATTACATACGAAAACATAAAATTATATTTGATATCAAAATTTATTGAAGAGACTTGCTTATTACCAGTCCTCCTTTGTCATATTTTATGCATGAAATGAAGGCTTTAGTGATCTTGAAACCCTAATGACCTAATGGGGACACTCAACTGAATGAAACCATTATGATGATGATTGTTGGCTTGTTGGGGCCTAACCCAGGTTCATAAGTGTTTTAGCCAAAAAAATCCCGAAACTACCAGCCCTTTCGGCAATAGTCCGTGGAGTGCGGACTAAGGTCTCACCCGAGGTAGTATGGCAGGGTCTTCAAACCAGGTTTCTGCACCCTAGGGATGTCTTGATGAGATCTAGAAAGGTCGTGAACCGATCCTCCACACTAGTGCAGCTCCGCATAGTTGCCAGACCTCTGCATAGCTCTGTACAGAGCGTGAATGGGCGCTATCTAGATCCTCTAACCTTACTGTGTTATTATTATAGATCTGAATTAATTTTGTGGGCCCAGTAATATTTATTAATTATTCAACATTTATAACCAGTGCGCGCAACCATAAACTATAAAGAGATGCATAAACATCTAACAAAAGCATAAACATATAGATCTATGAATAGAAGCACAATATTCCAAAATCAGCTTATATTTTATTAACCTTCTGTTCCAGTACAATCCAATTCCACCCTGCGCACTAAGTTGCAGGGGTCCGCGCACACAGCTGCGGACTCTACCAGGCCCCTGCACACATAGCTGCAGAGCCTCTTCCTATTCCTACAACCCAAGAGTCAGACTTACAGACTTAGATGGAATATCGCATTCAAAAACCCATATTACTTCAGATCAAGACTTATCCAAAAAATACCTTCTACACTTAGAGCCTCACTCTATTTATACATTCCCATGGTCTGTAGACCATGGGTAGGTCAAATCACTTTACATTACCTTACATTATTTAAGGGTGGACAACCCTTTGACTTAACTCATTACAAGTCACGCTCCGCGCACTTCACAAAGTCTTTACAATACCATTACCCAAAATTGTGGGTTTTAAGCCCCAAAACCATTATGCGAGGAATCTACTGCCCAACAGGCCCCCAACACAAACATCATGACTCACCCTTGAGTCACCCCGTCGGTGTGCTGAGTTGCACTGCCAAGGCTTCACAGTCCACCATCCTTGGGTGTGACACACTACAATCTGTTGCTCTGTCATTGCCTCCTGCAACGCTTCTTTAAGCTCCTATTCCATTGCCCCTACTAATTCACTTAACTGATGATGCTCATTCTGCTTTGCTAGGTTAACAAAAAGCAACCACTCATAGGATTTTAGGTCTAGTTGAGATATCAAATGCGTGAAAGTTTTGTACAAGAGCAGCAAGCTTGCGATCTCTTGTTCAGTATACTCAAGGTCTATTGAAGCTTTTGTTCCATTTTTGCAAGAGAGGTGTTGCTATCCATGAGGTCCCAATCTTTAAGTTTCATCATGGGCATGTGGCCCAAAGACAAACTTTTCAACAGAACTCTATTTTTTTTCCCAATATTCACTGTCTTGCCCTTATCTTTCATAGATCGCTTACCAGACCGCAAGTTTCGCGGTGACATCCGGGTCGGTCTTCCTACCTGTCTAGAAATTTCTAGTACATCTACCATCATTGGCATTGGGCTTTGTGTAATGTCCTTGGCTGTCGACATTATGCTGTCTCAGAGGTCGTGCGTCTCTTTTGGCAATGCTGAAAACACTGGGCTTATTCTCAAAGCGTTGAAGCTTGACGTGTCCATACCTATTGGATAGTGCAATAAATTAATTCTCAAGATGCCATAGTTTATTCAGCGGATGACCAGTAGTGATTTATAGGCTTGTTGAAATTCAAATTCGACTTTTCCCTCCTTTTCTCACTCATTAATGCTATATTAGCGACAGATCATTTCAGATATAGCTCTGACTCCATGTCTTAATTGCCCGCCATCCACTCCTTGTTGTCTTAAATTGATCATCTTGTCATGAACAGTGACACCAACAGTCACTTCCTTGTCTATATACATAGCAACGTAGCCCCTTCAATGCAAACACAACCATTGTGACATACTGACCCTGCACACACCCCTGTTGTCATGCAGCTCCCTAACAGACTATTTTATAGTCTGGCACTCTCTTTCAACTTCTCGAAGCTCTAAGACTGTGCTTCCTACAGATAGTTAGACAACTGGCCCACCTTTGTAGGGCTTCAGGCGACTGCCATTTACTCTTCCTGGGAAGGGATCTCTATTAAGTTTAACTAGCTGGACCGCGCCTCCATCTGTGACCTCTTTTACCACATATGGCCCCAACCAATGCATTCGGAATTTTCCAGGAATTTTTTCAAACTTGCTGTCGTACAACAACACTAGCTCATTTATCTTGAACATGTGCAACTTGATATGGAAATCGTGCCAAGATTTCTCATGCTATTTCTATAGCTATTGATGGAATCACGCCAAAAATTGTTCTTCCTCATGTTCTTGCAATGGCACGAGCCTCTCTTCCAAAGCTTCGCAGTTTCACATGCCTGTCATCACTAC
The DNA here is from genome assembly GCA_000404065.3 of Pinus taeda. Taxonomy (NCBI): domain Eukaryota; kingdom Viridiplantae; phylum Streptophyta; class Pinopsida; order Pinales; family Pinaceae; genus Pinus; species Pinus taeda. The sequence goes on along the minus strand of APFE030695554.1, from coordinate 339,656 downwards.
TATTCGTAGACTGGATACAATGTATTCCATTGGCATGACTACTTCCATACCATATACTAACCTGAAAGGTGTCTGACCCGTCAACTTCTTGCATGTAGTTTTGTATGCCCATAATACGTTAGGTATGCACATGTCCCAGTCATTTCATTGCACGTTGCACGCTTTGCTCAGCACAATCTTGAGAATTTTGTTGAATGCTTCTATTGTCCCATTATATTGCGGATGGTACAACATACTTTGTTGATGATACACCTGGAACTCCTCAGTGAGTGTGCTAATAGTTTCATTTAGGAAGTGCATTCTGTGGTCACTCATTAAAATTTTATGTCACCCAAACCGTGTCAACACATTGTCGAACATAAATTTTGCAGCTATAGCAGTCGTGCAGTCCTTAACTAGCTATGCTTCCGCCCATTGAGTCAGGTACTCTGTTGCAGTGATGATGTAGCGTGCACCCATCTTCCCCTAAGGTATGATTGGCCCCACAAAGTCTATTGCCCATTTTTCGAATGGCTACAGCATCATCCATGGATTGAGTGGCATCTCATCCCTTCTTGATGGTTTCCCAGTCCTTTGACATACGTCGCAGGCCCGACCGTATGCTTTCAAATCTTGATGTAGTGTTGGCTACCATAGCCCAGCACAAAGAATCTTCTATGGTGTCGCATGTCCTGCATAGTGTCCTCCTACAACCCCTCCATGTGCTTCCATGAGAATCTACCCTCGTTCAAATTTAGGTACATATCTTCGTAGTATTTCATCGTTTCCCATTTTGTGGAGGTGCCCCGTGATGGCAGAAAAATCTGGCACGCGTACCAACAATTCCTTCTTCTACTGGACTGAATATCCCTATGGCGCAATCCCTGTGGTTAAGAAATAGATTATATCTTCGAAGTGGTCATCCACAACATGCACTACATAGAGTTGTGCATCAAGTAGTCCTTCCACAAAATTTGTTGGCTCCTCGTCGTTCTCAATTCATGATTGGTGATCTAGTCCTACATTTAGGCATCTCGGCTTTACGATGACGTCAAAGTCATATTCTTGAAATAGTAACAACAATTTACATATGTGCCCCCCAACACAAGCTTGTTCACTAGGTATTGTAGTGCGAAATGATTGGTATACATCTTGAAGTGCCCACTAAGTAGATAGTGGCAGTATTTTTGGAGCACGTATACCATTGCCAATCCTTCGTGCTCAGTAGTAGAATAGTTCTTTTCGGCTTTCGATAGCTGCCAACTCGCGAACGTGATCGGGTGATCCACACCCTCTGTACCTTCCTGCACCAGTACAACACCCAGCGTGATACACAACGCATCGACATGTACATGAAATACGATGTCCCATTTTGGGAAGACCAAAATGGGAGCGGATGCCATTTTTTCCTTGAGAACATCCAAACTTTTCTTACAATCATCATTCCAACAATATGTAGCATCCTTTTTCAACAACTGTTCCATTGCTGTTGTGATTTGTGCATGGCTCTTAATAAATTTTCTATAGTAACCAGTGTGCCCCAACATGGTGCGTAGTTGTTTGACACTTCACGGTGCTTCCAGGTTGATAATAATGAAAATATTCACAGGATCCACCATCAGGCCTTGTTTGCAGACCACATGGCCGAGAAAATTTCCAAAGGGGACTAGGAAGGTGCACTTTTTAAGATTCAGCCAATCTGGTGTCATCGGCAAGTATCGAGCATCAACTATCAGCTCACTATATGGTGTTTAGCTAACCCAAAATACAGTCCAACCATCCAGATAGACCTCCAAAAACTTGGGGATGTATTCCTTGAACATGGCCACCACTACACGTGAAAATATCACTGGCGCATTCTTCAATCCAAAGGGCATAACGGTATATTGAAAACAACCCCATTCGATTGCGAAGGTCATCTTGCTCCTATCTTTGGACACAATCTTGATCTGATGGTACCTTGAGAAACCATCTATGAATGAGTAAGCTTCTTATCCGCCAACATTCTCTAATACTTCATCTATAAATGGTGTCGGGAATGGATTGTGAAGACAGGCATTGTTAAGCTTCCTAAGGTCCACATAGATTCTAATTTCACCCTTCTGTTTTTTTCTCTTGTACTACCATAAGGCTCACCCAGTCTGATTCTTCCATTGGTTCAATAATTCCAGCTTCAAGCATTTTTTCCAATTCTTCATGGATATTTTCTTTATAATTCGGATTCAACTGGTAAGTTCATTGCTTAACAAGCTTCACATCCACTTTCAGAGTGATATTCATCATCCCTAAGTCGCCAATGATCCCCTTTAAATTCATGATTTTGGTTGGGAACAAATATTGATATTCGCGGAGTAACTCAGTGACCTTATCTACCGTCGCATCGTCCCAATAGTCCCTAAGCGCCGCATACTTCGGCTCCGTGTTCGTACCAATGTTTACCTGCTTTGTGTTTAGCGATGTTGTGATGTTGGGGTCCTCAATTGATGGTCCTCAAACTTCGTGACACCCTTCAGTTTCTGGAATATTAATGCTTCGGGGGTCGTCATCATCCTCCTCTACTTGTATGTTATAACATTCTACAACACGGATTAACTGGGTTACCCATGCTGGTTGAACTTCTTCTCGTGGTTCCTATGGTATTTTTAAGATGGTAGCCTTCACGGCTTGCAGCGCATTGTCAATAGTATCTGACCATCGGTCTTCAAATGTGAATGTTAACAAAACTCCCTCGTGCAAAACATCCCATTCCCCCGTACCATGTCAAAGTTCCGTCTTGGTATACCAATTCATGGGTATGACATCCAGGGTATGATAGAATAAGTGTACCCATTCAAGCTCAGACTCTTCTCCATAGGCCTTGGTCCATTTTGCAAGGTGCGTGCATGACTCATCACGTCCATCGTATTTATCTGCTAGTCATAGTTTTGGTTGCCCAAATCATAGCTGCATCATTGTCTTGTAGCCACACCAGTTTTCAAAATTTCCTTGATGTGTTCCTCGCCAATGCATAGGTGTCACTCATGGCATCCATTTTGGTGCATAGAACCATTGTTGCTCTGGTACTGTGCTCTCAAACTTGCTCAAGAATTCATCCACCACTGTCAATCCATCATATGTCGGTAGATCTTAGCCTGGGATGTTACACAACACAGTGATCTAGTCATCATGTTGCAATTCAGTGTTGTTACATCATTCAACCGATTGTGCCAACATTCGTCTTAATCTGAGGTGTAGGAACCTGTGTGCTCCCACGAGATTCTTCCATCTTAGATTCACCCAATCCTGATCTCGTGCAGTTATCTTGTCGATACAATCCAGCTCATCAACACTTCCATCGTCGCACATGGGTTCATTGTAGCACACTCCTTTGGCTGGATGTAGTGGAATGACTACGCGTAGGGACTTTTTCTCGAATATCATCTTCCGTTTCTTCAAGTTGATGACTCCATTCATATCAGTGGCCTAATCTATTCCTAGCAACGCGGGGTAAGGGTTGTTGTCATCCACGATATCTATCACCTCAAAGTCCATCCGCGTGCTCGCGCCTTCGATGTCCACTATTACCCCTTGCAACCTTCCCATGGGCAAGGTCTTTTGTTGGTTCACCATCCGTAATTGAATGGGGAACCACTGTAATGTGGGCCCGCCCATGCATTCCCATGTTTGCTTTGGTAACACATTCGCGTCCAAACCCAGGTCTGGGGTTACTTGATCCATCTCATATTCGCCAACTTGTGCCGTCAACCTCATCTCCCTCCCAGTGTGCAATGTATGCTTTCCCAGTTTCCAGACTATGCGTGGTTCCCCTGACCTTGCACACCTAGTTATCAACTCCTATAGTCCTTTAACCACTTTATTATCGCGCAGAAATTTCATGCATGTCTCTAAAAAGCTAGCTAGCATAGAAGGATCCATTCCTGTCTCTAATGGATCCTTACTACCTGAAGTAGAGGCCTCCACGAAGCTCTTCTTAGCTTCCATAAATGTCTCCTCTCTATGTTCCAAGTCAAACTCAGGTTCCTTTGTAGGAGCCTTGCGAACCCATGTATCTTCCTCCAGCTACTTCCCCTTATCTTCCCCTGTGGTCACACTACTTTTGAGCACTATATTCACATTGGGGTCTTCTTCACGTGGTCCGGACCTCATCATTTGAATATTTTGAGTCAAGGTAGGCTGACGTACCCCTTTCTCTCACATCTGTGCGATTAGCGTAGGACAATCTACCATTTCATGATCAAACTACTCACAGTATGAACAAGATACTCTTGTCTGGTTGGTACAATCGTGAGCGTAGTTCCCTGGTCCTTTGCAATTGTAACAGATTAACTGTCCTTGGCCCCTTCCTAGCCCCATTCCTCCTCGCCCTTGAAATCCAGTGCGCACCATCCCCATAGCTAGGTCAAGGCCTAGCGTTTCCATCTGCAATATATATAGTGGGGTCCACTCCATCATTAACTCATAGCTGCGACAAGTACGCTCGTTGTGGCCCATCGATCTACAAAAATTGCAAAACAGCTGCTGGGGAGTCTGTGTATGCTTCTACAACAAGTGACAGTTGTCCATCGTGTGCTTTCCTCACACCTGACAGATCATGCACCAGAGCGTGGGTACCACACTTAGCCCTATCTGTACCTATGGTCTCAATGGCATTGGTCCCCTTCTTTCCAAGTAGTTCATGAATATCGGACAGTGATCCTTGTCGTGGCCCTGACCTTTACATTTTATGCACCACACTTCTTCGTGCACCTCTGGCCGTGGTGCCCTATCCTGCTTCAAACTCAGCATTTCCAAGCATAGGTTCTATAGTTATGTGTGGATCTGTTAGACTCCCAATCCGAGATCCTATACCAGTGTCTCATGCAACCTCATTGCCATTTCTAATGTTTCGGCCTGGGTTGAAAGCTTTTGCTGTGACAGTGCTGTCCTCAGGCGTGGTGTCAAAGATTCCATGAACCATGCGTGGTACTGCGCATTTGTTAGCATCATATTAGCGTCATGGATCGTACTTTTTAGTCTCTGATCCAGATCCCGGGGGGTCTTGCCTAGAAGCATTGCGATCTCTTTAAATCCGATGATCGATTGTGTCTCTCATTTCGGCCGGCTAAATTTTCTGTTCAATGCATTTTGGACCTCCACTATTCCTACGTTTGGGTGATCATTGGAGTGCTTGATATACCAAGTCAACACACGATCTTGCAACACACTCACCAATTTGGCCATCTTAGTATTGTCATCCGTGACCCCTTGTGCTTCCCACACCGCTCTTACCATGAACTAGAACTGGTCCAGATCTTCATTCCCTACTCCTCCGAATACGGGTAGCTTGATCACACTTTCCATGCTGAACTATTACGTTGGTGGAGGTGGGGTGGGTGATGATGGAGGTGAAGTAGGTGAAATGGGTGAAGGCATAAGTGGAGGTGGTAACTGCGGAATGCGTCGCCTTATCAAACTGACCGCACTTCTTGGGGACACCTGAATGCACTCTTCCTTGCTCACTCGTGGCGGTGAGATAAAAATACTATTCTCTAAACCTTCGATCCCTTTGTAGATCTTTCCGCTTCATGTCGTTCCACTCATTAATGTATTCGCATAACCTGCTTCTCACATAAAAACATCTTAATCGAGGTATTCAGGGACTTGATGTACCTGCCCCATGGTCCTTTGAGAAAATGTTGTTTTGCTTTGCTATAGCTCATAGTCGTGTCTATCGCGAACTCAGCGATAAACCCTCCTATTATCTGGTCGATCCAATGGTCCATGGCCCGTGTGATCTTATCTTCTGATGCCTCTAGTCTGCACACCAGCTCCAGAGTCCACACTATCGGTTGGTCAAGCTTATACCTTCTGTGGCTGTTAGCTAATCTCGCAATCCAATCATACAGCTCTGAAGAGAAGGACACAAAGAAGATCTCGTGGATTTCCATATATATGTAGCAATCTAGCCATCTCTTCTCAAATATCTGTGAAGTTTTGCTTTCCTGTATCGCGAACTTGTGAAGCTTCTGATCTAACCAATATTCAATTTCCATCTTCATAGGGTTCCAATGTTTCCACATCACACATCCCTTAGGTAGATCTCATTCTCTACAATGGAACCATTTGTTGGCTTGTTCGGGCCTGACCCAGTTTCAAAAGTGTTTTAGCCAAACAAATCCCAAAACTGCTAGCCCTTTCGGCAACAGTCTGAGGAGCACAGACTGAGGTCTCACCCGAGCTAGTATGGGAGGGTGCTGGAACTAGGTTTCTACACCCTAGGGATGTCTTATTGAGATCTAGAAAGGTCACAAACTGATTCTGTGCACTAGTGCAGCTCCGAAAACCTGTTAGATCTTTGCGTAGCTCTATAAAGAGTCCAAAGAGGCGCTATCTAGATCCTCTAACCTTACTATGTTATTTTTATAGATCTGACTTAATTTTATGGGCCCAGTAATCTTTAATAATCATTCAACATTGATAGCCAGTGCACGCAATCATAAATGGTAAAGAGATGCATAAACATATAACAAAAGCATAAACATACAGATCTGTGAATAGATGCACAATATTCCAAAATCAACTTATCTTTTATTAACCTTCTGTTCGAGTGCAATCCAATTCCACACTGCGGACTTAGCCGCAGGGGTTCACGCACATCGCTGCGGACTCTACCAGGCCTCTGTGCACACAGTTGCAAAGCCTCTTCCTATTCCTACAACCCAAGACTCAGACTTACAGACTTAGATTGAATATCACATTTAGAAACCCAAATTACTTCAGATCAAGACTTATCCAGAAACTACCTTCTACACTTAGAGCCTCGCTCTATTTATACATTCCCATGGTCGATGGACCATGGGTAGGCTGACTCACTTTACATTACCTTACATTATTTGAGGGCAGACAACCCTTTGACTTGACTCATTACAATTCATGCTCCTCGCACTTCGCAGAGCCTTTACAATACCATTACCCAAAAATGTGGGCTTTAAGCCCCAAAACCATTATGCGAGGGATCCATTGCCCAAAAATGACTGACATGATGATGATTCTTGATAATGATACACTCAGCTGAGTGAATAAATTGACCGATATGTGAAATTCTTGAGAGAGTGGAAATAACCATAGACACACTAATGAGTGAACAAATTTTATTTTCAAACCCTAGTGACATGATAAAATTTGACTTTGAGACCCTTAACAAAACTTGGTAAAAGCATATTTGATCATTGGTGATAGGTAGAACTGAATGACACTAACATTGGTTCCAGCTGAGGATGGCAGCTCCATGGAGGTGTCAAGAACACCATAGACCTAGTAACCTTGTTCATTGAGCATGGAGTCAAAATGCAAACTAAAATTGAAAACTGTTTGACTAACTAACTTCGACAAACAATAAATAAAACAAACTAACTGAACTTACTTATGGTAGCAGACCATCGAGATCTCAATTGCCCACCTGTTGAAGGTATATATAAACAATCATGTGTAATTATCCCTCCAATGTAACCAATCTAGCAAATGGTTACTTACTTGAGTATTGCTCATGCTTTCCTTGAGAAGGTAGAAAAACAAAATAAATGCCACTCCAAGTGTCCACTGAACATATGTACGTGGTTCATAAATATAATAAAATCCATCTTCCATGTTGACTATAGAAAATCAGTGTAAGGATCCTTAAATATATGAAATGCTACCTTGTCTTGAAATCCAACAAATTACTCCTTTCGTTTTATCTAAAAGAATACTTGGTTGGTGATCCATAGGAAGTCATAGGGAAGTATGAATTTCTGCTACTTGAGTGTTGGCTGTAAATTACTCAAGCATGAGAAATTTTGATTCTATCTATGGCATACTGTCTATCTCAGACTCATACTCTTCCAATTCATAGTCTAAATCATCCTTGAACTTAACAAATTATTCAAGATTATTAGACATGTCAGTCCTATCCTCTTCATGAAAGAAAACAATCCATGTTAGCTGATCTCCTTACAGGAAATCTACATCACAAATTGGCTTACTCACAACAACTTCCTGTATAATTTCATCAGTCTCATGAATGTCATCATTTAAACCCAGATTTTCATTTTCAATAATGGAAGAAATTTCACTTACACATTCTTGATTTTGTGAGCACTACAAACCTACCTTAACTTGGGCTATAACACGTTTTTTCAAGAGATGATCTATTTCATCTTCAGACAGACGAGAACACTTAGTTTTATAAAAATCAGCATTAGCTTGGTGATTTTCGTTTTCAAGATCAGGAATAGGCCTTTCTCTTTTTGATCCCAGTCTACTTCATCCAAGGAGGAAGCTACTAGTTCCTATTGGGAGGAAAAATCATAAAGGGCTTCCAATATATATTCTTCCATACATTCTTTATCCCCATACAAATTTTTAAGAAATTTAATGAAATTTTCAGAAATATCACAACATCTATCCATCATTGATGAGGAAAATTTGCAGCTTTGATAATGTTGAAATAAAACTAAATGAAAATCCTTTAGAGAATATAAACTAGCAGATGGTAGACTCTCATACCATTTCCTCGTTTTTCATCCAAGATATACATGAAGATCTTCATCACACAATCTTCAAGAAACTTAGTCTTTAATTTGTGAATATGAAAATGAAGTTTGACCAAATTCAAACTAGCGTCTTCTCCATCCTGACCTTTAAACTTTGGTAGCCCTATTTCCCAATCTATACAAGGAATACAACTCAGTAAACCAGTAATATGACCTCGATTCATAGGAGATCCATTTTGAAAATAGTTAAGTCACCAAAAAGTTCTTCAACTTAGAGGTTTTTGAATAGTGGAGTCGCCATGAGAATTATAATTCATTGGATTCTTCGACACTGGAGTCGCCAGGTGAAACATACACAACCTTTCTTATGTTCGATCACTACTCACCATCAAAAATTTAGATCTGATCCTTGTCATTCTTTCCTAGGGAAGATATGATATTTCATCCCCAACAACATCGTCAAAATGTTATCCCGCACAATGTCCCACGATGATGAGGAAATCAATGGAGGTAAGCATAAACCAAGCTTTCAGTGTGGTATCTAGCCCTACCAAACCAAACATGACTCTCTCTATGGAACAACCAAGATATCACTTGATGATAAAGGATTTTAGGCTAGATATCTAAGCCCAAGTTGGTTTTGAAAGATTTAGGGTTTTGTTTCTGGATAAGGGAGAAAAACCAGGTATCTAGGTCAGAGGGAGTTAGGTCTAGGCTTTGAGAATCAGATTTGCAGAGATGTAATGGGGCAAGGTAGGCACACACTTTAGCACTTTAGGGTTTTCATTGTGTATATGGGAGATAGGTAGGGTTTCTAAATGAGCATGAATCTCATGAATTCATTTATATCAGAAGAAAAATGAACGATAATGTGAAAGCTTCTCCAAAACGAAGGGTTACATGAATGAATTCTATTTATTATCATATGAAACAATCACATGAAACATGGAAATAGAAATGAAAGATACAATACATTCAAGCTTATGATCATAGAAGAAAAGACACTGCTAAAACACATACTACAAGAATCCCACTACAATAGCTGCAAACTCTGTCTTTTGATTTCCAAAATGTCAAATATGGGCTACAATGGTTCTCTCCTCAAATGTTCAACCTCTGTAAAATTATTACAAAAGGACTCATATAGGCTCTGAAGTTGAAATCCTCCCTAGGAGGTCGAATTTCCAGAAAAGAAAGTCAAATACATGCACTTATCTGATCACTGCTACATACTAGGGAGGTTACTCCACCATTTCCTCTTTTATTTAACTATCACAAGATATTTATCCAAAGCATTAAATGGAGGATAAGGCACCTATTTACCCATATAGTAACTCATTTAAATTTACATTTGACCATTTACATTCATACACTTTCACCTTTTTACTTTTACAAAACTCAAGCTAGAAACGCTGAAAAATTACACAATGAAATTTTTAATTAAAATCTTAGAAAATTGTAGAAGCGTAGCGCCCTATTTGTTTCGATTTTTAGGTGCCTTCCTAAAGTGAAAATTAAAATATGATAAAATGGTAAACTATCTTTGTTTGTCTAGCTTCTAGAACATCTTGAATTTTTCAAAATGACCGATGGGAAATCGTCCAAAAACTCATTCTCCCACGGTGTCTCCAAAAGGGTCGCACTAGAACTAAAAGGGTCGCACCAAAACTAGAAGGGTAGTGCCAATTTTGAGGCCATTTTTAGGTGCCTTCCTGATGTCAAAATTGAAACATGAAAGAATGGTAAACTAGCATTGTATGTCTAGTTTCGAGAACAATTCGAATGTTGAAAATGATCCATGGGAAGGCCTCCAAAAACTCATTCTTTGAAGGTGTCTTTAGAAGGGCCGCACCACAACTAAAAGTGTCACATTTCTCCTAAGAAGGGTCACACCATAGCTAGAAGGGTCGCACTTCTCCTCAGAAGGGATGTGCTCTTGCACAAAAGGGTCACATTTCACTAAGAAGGGTCATGCTTTTCCACAGAAGGGTCGCATTTTTCAAAAAATGCAACAAAACCCTCAATTTTTAAAAAGTTTTCTCCTACACGATGATAACCGAGAGATGGTTGAAATTTTGAAAGTGAAAATGAGTTAAAATAACAACTCATATTACCCTTTTAAACTTAAATTTGGACCCTTGACATTTTATGACCTTTGAAATTTGAAACTTGGTAAATTTATGGCTTTTTTGAGACATCGATTTTTTTTTGGAACTGTGAACTGCAACCTTTGGAACTTGGAACTTTGAAGTACTTATTACATATGAAAACATAAAATTACATTTGATATCAAAATTTATTGAAGAGACTTTCTTATTACCACCCCTTCTTTGTCGAATTTTATGCATGAAATGAGATCTTTAGTTACCTTGAAACCCTAATGACCTAATAGGGACGCTCAAATGAATGAATTCATGATGTTGATGACTGACATGATGATGCTTCTTGATAATCATACACTTAACTAAGTGATGAAAGTGACTGGCATGTGAAATTCTTGAGAGAGTGGAATTAACCCTAGACACACTAATGAGTGATAAAATTTTATTCTGAAACCCTAGTGACATGATAAAATTTGACTTTGAGACCCATAACAAAAGTTGGTAAAAGAATATTTGATCACTAGTGATAGGTAGAACTGATTGTCACTAATAGAGAGAACAATAAAGTTGCAAGGAGAGAGTTATAATCAACCAAAATGTGATAGTGGTAATGGGAGAAAACCTCCACTTCCTACTCCTTCACCTCCATCCTCACCTCATTATTTACATAAATCTACTTTGCATTCATCTCCAAGAGTACATACTAAGCCTCCTTTGCTTATGCTTAATGTCAAGTTTGAATTTCCAATCTATAATGAAGAAGTAAATAATGAGAAGTTGGATAATTGGGTTTCTGAAATTGAAGTTTATTGCAGGATTCAAAGTATTGAGGATGATGTAAAAAAGATACAAAATTCTTCTGTTTTCTTTGAAGGTGCAACTCTCATCTGGTGGGAGGCCAAAACTCAAGAATATTTGAAGAAAAGTTGTAAAATTATCTCTTCTTGGAATGTTTTTATAGCTGCATTAAGAAGACACTATTATCCATTATATTACATGAAAAAAGAAATTATGGATTGGAAAAATTTTAGACAAGCTAAAGATCAGATTTTTCAAAGTTACACACAAGAATTTAGAAAAATAACATTAATATTGGGTGTTTATTTTACCTCACAAGATACTCTCAAATATATAGGTGGATTACATAGTTATTTGAGACATAATATACTTATGTTTAATACCACTAATCTAGATGAAGTATGTGTTCAGGCAACTCATTTAGAATCAAGAGGAATAATGTCCCTCGAGGGTCCAACAAGAAGCCCTTTAAATATGGAGACAAAGGAAAGGAGAAATTTAAAGGAAAGCGTGAGAAGAATGATATCATCAAGAAAGAGGGAGAGAAAATTACCTATAAACATTGTTAAAAATATGTCCATGATGAAGACCATTGCTGGAAATTACATCCACAATTGAGACCAAAGAAGTTCAATAACAAGGGGAAATAAAAGCCTGCTACTACTACTCAACAACATCTAGGATCCAATTTAGGTGATGAAACCAAAATCATAGCCATGCAAATGAAATGTATGGCTTCCAACACAAGTACGAGTTCATCTAGCAAGCATGTTGAATCTCAAAATGAGAAAGAGAGAAGTGAACTTTTTCATATCAGGGTCATTACAAAACATACAAAAGTTGATACATCATCGATAGTGGATTTCAAGACAATCTTATCTCTAAAGAAATTGTCAAGAAAATTAATTTAGATATTACACCTCATACAAAACCTTACGCTTTTGGTTGGTTGTGTGATGATGCCAAATTTCAAGTGACAAGAAAATGTAAACTCAAATTTTCGATCACTACTAATTTTATAGATGAGTTAGAGATTGAGGTTGCACCACTTCATATTTGTGGGATTGTCTTAGGGTGTCCATATTTATATGACTGGAAAGACATATTCTATCATCATGAGAAAAAATATCATATTTTCAAATATGATGTTGAGTATATTGTTAGAGCACATTGTAAGAAGATTAACTTATCTCTTGTTAGTGTGGGTCTATTGAAAAGGCTTATGAATACTAGTAAGAACTTTGTGTTGTTGATGATTAAAGGTAAATATACTACTGAATCTGAACCTTTCTCAGGATGTCATTCTATACTCAAGCATGAATTGGTTGAATTTTTTAATACTTATGACAAGATGTTTCAGTAATTTGAAGGATTACCTCCAAAAAGAGGAATCCAACATGAGATACAATTGCAGCATGATGCACCACTTATGAATATTGGAATGTATAGGATGTTAGTTTTGGAGAATGTAAGATTAAGAAGTGATTTAAAGAGTTTCTTGACAAAAGGGTCATCAGACCTAGTGCATCTCCTTGTGGGTCTCTTATTGTTTTGGTTGCAATAAAGATGGTAAATGGTGCACATGTGTGGATTTCCGATATTTGAACAAGATCATGGTAAATAATCATTATCCTCTTCCTCACATTTATGATTTTCTAGATCAGTTAAACGATTTTATTTATTTTACTAAGTTAGACTTGAGAAGCTTTTATCATAAGATGAGGATTGGTGAAGATGACATTTGAAAAACTTATTTCAAGACAAAACAAGGACTATTTGAATGTTTAGTTGTGTTGTTTGGACTTTGTAATGCACCTGCCACATTCATGAGAGTTATGAATGATGTTTGATGACCATTCGCTGATGATTTTGTCATAGTATACTTAGATTATATTCTCATATTCAGTAAGACTCATGAAGAGCATGTCAAGCATATAAAGAAAGTTCTATATGTCTTATAAAAGGAAAAGTTTTATTTGAAAACGTCTAAGTGTGAATTTTGGAAAACCTATTTGGTTTACTTAGGTAATATTATGGGAGGTGGTGAATTGAAGATTGATCCTTCCAAACACGATGTTATTGTGAATTGGCCTAAACCCAAAAATGTAATAGAAGTTAAGAGCTTTTTGGGAGAAACACAATATTGGAGAAAATGTATCACTAACTTCTCATTCATTCTAGCACTATTACATTCTTTGACAAGTGTTAAGTAGGTTTTTCAATGGGGAGGCAAGTAGTAGAAATTATTTTACACTCTAAAAGAGAAAATCAGTATGACGCCAACTCTAACACTTCTAGACCTCAAACAACCATTTGAAATTCAAACTGATGCAAGCAGATATGGTATGGAAGAACTATTGATGTAGCATGTTAAGCCAATATGTTATCATTCATAAACCTTTTCCAAAGAAATAATTAACAAACCAACTTATGATAAAGAGTTGTATGCTTTTGTACAGAACGTGAAGAAATAGAAGCATTATTTGATGGGTAAAGAAACGATTATTCATACTGACCATCAACCTTTCAATGCTTACAGTCGCAAACCAGGCTACAACAAAGTAAACATTTCATATGGATGGGATTTCTAAAACAATTTCATTTAGTTATCAGGTATAAGGAAGGTATTTATAGCAAAGTTGCAGATATGTTATCGAGGCCTATTGTTAATGCATCTATCATTCTTAAGCATAACTCAATCATGGATGAAACTTATATTTAACAGTACGCTCCAGATTAAGATTTTAAATATTTTTATGCAACTTTGAGTCAAAGCAATCATGTTGAAGAGTTGGGTTATCATTTTCATAACAATTTCATGTACCATCTTGGCAAGTTGTGTATTCCATGTCGTGAAAGAGTTAATGTCATAAGGTAAACCAATACTTCTCCTAATGTTGCTGACTTTGGTGTAGGAAAAATAGTTTCTCAACCATAGAGGTATTGTTATTTGCCTCAGATGAAAGAAATTGCGTCAAGATATGTAAATGAATCTCCTATGTGTGCTACTAGTAAACCAAGAAATATCAAATTAGGTTTGTACACTCCACTTCCTGTCCCTTCTCAACCTTTGGAAAGTATTTCTATGGATTTTGTTGGGGGACTACCAATGTCTAAGAAAGGTTATGACTATTTATATGTTGAAGATGATCGTTTCAGTAGAATGTGTGTGTTTATGCATTGTAAGAGACATGTTACAACTAAATAAACTGTGAAGATTTTATTTCAAAAATGTATGGGGTCACTTTGGGTTACCTACTTCAATTATTTCTAATAAACATTCTAGATTTGTTTAGATTTTTTTTTCAAGCTTATGGAAATCATGGACACAAATTTGAAGAAGAGAACCACATTTCATCCACAAACTAATGGTCAAACAGAAGTAGTGAACAAAAAATTAATGAATCTCCTATGAGGTTGTGGTAAGAATATTAAACTTTGGGATGAGCATTTTCATTACATCTAGCATGCCTACAATCATGCCAAGCATTCATCTACACAAGTATCTAGATTTGAAGCTTGTTTGAGTTATTTTCCAAAGGCTATTTTGGATTTCATCTTTGGTAAATATATTGCAGTAGATGGACATAGTGATGTGGAAAAAGCCAAGAATTTCATTGAACAAATATAATTAGTGCATCAAAGGGTATAAGAACAGTTAGAGAAAAGTCAATCCAACCACAAAGTAAGACATCATAAGTATTAGGTTGATCATGATTTCTAAGTGGGAGATCAAGTTTGGTTCTACATTAGTAAGGAAATATTATAAGGTGAAGGTAAAAATCTCAAGCCAATCAAGTATGGTCCTTTCCAAATCTTGGAGAAGATTGGTAACAATGCTTTTTGATTAGATTGCCCACCTTACTTGCAAATTTATTTTCTTGTGAATGTGGAAAATTTGAGATTGTATGAGCCTCCTATGATCGTTGCTCAAGAAGAGAATGTTCAAATTCCATCTATAGAAGATTTTTCTCATGAATGTTTAAATGAGTTGCAAGAAGGCTATATTCTTGAGAGTAGGATAAGAACTTCATGCATAGGTAATGTGGAGTATATTCATGTGGGGATCAAAGGTACTAATTCAATAAAATTAAGGTGGATAGAGATAAAAAAGGTGAGGGAGTTGTACCCTCACTTAGTTGTTGAGTAAAAATATATTTTTGGTGGTCCATAAGCTTCAACTGGGGAGGAATGATCTAGGGGATCAAAAATATGCTCAAAAATCAAAGTTCTCAAACTATCTCAAAACTTGTGCTAAATCATAAATCTCATTGCTCTGATTCAAACGACAATTGAATTTCCTCAATTCGATACTGTATGGGGAAGTTATCACGTTCTAAAGTTTTTGGAAAACAATAAAAAAGTGAAAGTGCAGGGTTGATTGTGTAGTTATGGATTCCATGTGGTAATCCATACGTTGACATGGTGCTAACATCAGTAGGATGACTTGGTTGTATGGGTGGAAGGTGAGCCAATTTCGTGAGGAAATTTGGTGCATGGCTATTGGCAATTGAATTTGAATTTGGGCCAATTAGAAGGTGCCACATCTCCCTATGAGATGCCGCCACATGGCCCTTGGAAGTTCTATAAATATTTTTTTATGTGCCAGATGAGCCTCCACTGAGCTTGAACATCTAACATCCACTATGAAAACCATTCATCCAACCAATCGAACTATGTTACCACTTTTTAATACATGGGTGACCCAGCGAGAACACCCACCTAACTCAACCCATGGTTTATGATGTTATCACATGACCGTCGATGTAACAGTTTGGGGGTGGGGCACATCCCACCATACCTAGAACCAAGAACCAACCACCTAGGCCACATGTAGATTATAAAATAGGAGAAGGGTTAGGGAAGGGTGCGTGGCCTATGGCCCGCGATCCTCGGTCTGTTGTAACCAAATTACCAATGGAGCGGGATTAGGAGGGGGCCCTGACCCATTGTTTAAAAAAAATAAATATTTAAAAATAATAGAAGGGAACAAATGACATGAGGTGCAGATCTAACCCATGAAGCCCGCCCAACCATCCCATCACCCTGCCAATTGGACTAAGCACATTTTGTTAAAAAATTAACAGGGTCACGACTTTTTGCAAAGTAGTTTATAGACCATATTGGATAAAGGGTCATAGTCTTCCCATTTTTTAGCCTTTTTTAGCTCAAGAGGATCTTAGGAACGGGTTTTTGAGAATTTTGGACAAGATGGAAGTGTTATTTGTGTATATTGAAGCTTTTATGTTAATGTATTAAGCATTTGAGAATATAACAAAAAGGTCGCACTTGAAGCTAGACCTAGAGTTGTAGCCTAGTGTTACAGGCCTATTTGGGCACATCACTCCCAATGGTTAGATCAATAAAAATAAGGCTCATAAAACCCTAATTTTTGTTGCTACTTGCCTTAGACAAGTCATCATATTGAATGTTTTTATCCATGAAAGTTTCCTAGTTTGAAACCCTATAGAAATGCCTCCTTGGGACACCAACGCACCCTTGGTTAGGGGCAACTACTCTTCATAGCAGGTAGGCCCATTCAGACCTATGTTGCAAAGCAATTGGGCCCACTTAAGCCTACAATGGTTGAGGATGAATGAAATTCGTATAGGATTCTAGGAATATTCCTTGATTCTAGAGCATTCTAGAAGGATGACCAGCTCTTTTCTCATCCTATGAGCTTGATTTTGGATAGGCTATGGATCATTCAAATCTCTATCCTCTCATCCCTTTCTCCATGGAAACTAACTATCCAATTATGGAAAACCATTCTATACCCAATTTATGACAAAACCACTTGCATTTCCCTATAAATTGATCACTCATCATAGTGATTAGGGGGCTGGAACTTGAATATTATAGAGAAATATTGTTGGTTTGAGACTTGAAATCATTGTCAAGTAATGCTATGCTGTTGGATTGATGTGCTAATGGTGTGATGAGGGTTTGGACTAAGCTAGATGAGTGACACAAGATCGAACCACATTAGGTGTAACTTCTCCTTCTATCAATCAATAAAGTTGTTAGTTCCTTTTCCAATGCTTTTGTCTATATCTGTGATGAATGCATGTTCAAATGTTTTTTATTCCATTTGTTTACAATAAGTAGGTCATATGCTTTGATTTTTGTCATCTCTTATTTATGTTGGTAGGTACCAGTTGAGAAAATTCAATTTGAGTGGGAGCAATGGGAGAAACTCAAAGGAGATCAAAGGAATCTAAGGATCACAAGTAAGTTCCTTTATCTTATATGTTTATTGTAGGAAAAGGTTAAACATATTTACTTCAGTTTTTATAAGTGTAACTACCCACTTATCGAAGATATACTTATCCGTAGGTATAAATTCCGTATAACAAATTGGCAACCATACTGGGGAACGACCATCATTCCTGGTAGTCTACTCTTATCATATTACATAAGACTTTAGTTGACTTCATTGATCTCATTTTAGTCATTTTTAAGTTTTTTTGGTCAAAAAGGTGTGCTTAAGTGTCTGTTGATTCTGCTCTTTGGCATCAGTGCAGTGTTGTTCTTGACACAGTGCACTGCAAAGTAGCCTTAGCTTAGAGACAATACTCTGTAATGCACTGTCTCCCACTTAGGGCTACATTGATCCCTATCAAGCCAAAAAACCCATCTTTTGCTTGATTTTTCCAAAGTTTCTTCTGATGTTGTTTGTTGAAAGATCACTGTTTTCTATGGCTCTGAAATCAATTTGCATTTCCTTTCCTATCCCTACTTTGATCTTGATTGTTTAGTGTTTATTAAGAGATTTCTTTATCATTATCAATTCATTGTCAAAGTTAGCTTATATTGATTACTCTTTACTTTTCTGAAAAATAATTGTCGTAAAGTCTTCATTTCTTCTGAAATGCATTGATTGATCATTTTTGCATTTAGTTTCATTATGTTCATCTAAAAATTAAATGAATTTAAAGAAAAACATGCATAATGCATTTAGAAGTTTGTGTGTGCTTGTAGGAATGGTATAGGGAAAGTTGCATTAGATGTGCTCTATGGTCTTTGTCTAAAGATTATGATTCCTCTATCCCTTTTAGTTGTGGTTTTCATTGTTTAAATCAAATGAAAAGAATGTTTCTCATCTTAGTTGCATTCTAGGAGTTTGAGAAACATCACATGGTTAACTTGAAAGGAAAACTTTTATACAAGATAATTTAAAATTTATCTCAATTAACCTAATGGAGCATTGTAACTTAATGTATAACATTTAGAGGTCTAGGCTAGAGACATGTTCCGGTGTTGTTAAACATAGTAGTTATCGCTAATGGTCTTCCATACATTCTGAGTGTGATACCTCATTCCACATACGTAAGTATATCGTAGCTCATCCACGTACTTTCGAGTATATCGGGTGGTGTTACAGTATGAAAAGTATAAAGGAATGCTCTCACTGTGTGGTTTCACATTAGACAATGCTAACACGGATTGGGCCTCCACGTACATTCAGGTATATTTAGGAGGACTATATTAGGTTGCTATATATCTATAGATAACCGAGTTGGCTGCCTTGTATACTATGATACACCGAAAACAACATTCATGGAGATTACTTGCACGTATATTAAGTCCTTGGCTCCATTGAGGCAGTATATTGCAGTTCACAGTTACTTGGTAATCCTTTTGACTAGATTATCGATATTTTGTTTTGTTATGTTAATTTAATTAAAATAAAATTAATTGATCGTGGATAACATCCTCCACGTCACTCCTTAATTGATCTTAGGTTGAGACATATAGAAACAACTCCGGATTCCACTAATCAAGGAATTCCTTTTGATGAGAATCCTAGTCCTTTTCCTCCTTTTAGAAACATTAGTGCTCCTTATATGTCTACATTGTCCCTTCCGAGACTTACCATCGGCTTTCCAATATGGTTTTTCTCAACCTCCTTGGCCCCACAGCTAAATATTCCTACAACAGGATAAAATCAACCTCCAATTGATCCTAAAGTTGGCCCTTTACCATTTTTGTCGGTTGTTTTTTTTCTGCCCTTCTTCCTCTTCACCTATTGAAAGTATTGACACTAGTAACGAGGTGGATAAGAAGTAGAAGAAAGGGAAGAAGAAGAAGAATCCAGCAGGGGGAAACCAAGTAACCATTGCTTTGAATGCAACTTCTGATGAGAAATCATCTGATAAGCCTCACAAACATCGATATCATTGCAAACATTATACGAGAGACCATATTCTTGGAAATTGTTTTAGTATTCCTCAGATCTTAGAAGAGTGGTCTTCTTGTTCACATCATCCAGTGTCATCAACTTCTGGAGATCATGCTAGTGACACACAATAAACTACTAGTAGTAAAGTTCATGGAAATAAGGGTAAAGTTAAGTTTCCCTGTAGGTTATGCAAAGGGAATCACCCCATTCACTTCTGTCCCTATTTGGATGATGCCCAAAAAGTGTTGAATAACCATCCTACTTCTCTGCAGCAACTTCCATCTAGTTACAGGAGACTCTCCCTTAATCCTTCACTAGTTGATGAAGTGACTGACCCCAATCAACTGTCGGTCAAACCCACTCTCTTTGAATGTGAATCACATGAGTCTATACCTAACCAATCACACGTCGAGGAAACAGTTGACCTGATTTCACCTTCAGTTAATTGTACCTTTCCCATAGAGAGTGAGTATGATACAACTTAGGTTCTTTTCATTTCCTTAGATTCCAATGAGCTTGGAGGCAACCTTCCTATTCCATCAAGACAGGAGGAAAATCCTCCCATTCTCACAAGGCAAGGGGGTAATTCTCCCTTTCTTACAGTACCCCCTCCAAGTAGTCTGGTCACTTTATTTCATTGGAATCGAATGGCAGGATACCATCTTCCTTCTTATGTGCTTTTCCATATAACAATACAAGTTTATAATATGATTATATCTAGCACTATTATAGATGAAGGTGCATTTGTGAGTATCCTTTCCTCCATTGCTTGGCAGGCACTCAATTCACTGCTACCTGTGGCTATTACCCAGAATCTATTAGCTTTTAATAGAGGAACCAATCAACCATTAGGGATCATTCCTCAGTTGCCTATTACTTTGGGAGGAAAAATTGTTTATCTCAATGTGATGGTAGTCTGAGGCCCTTTAGATTACAATTTACTTATTGGGTGCTACTATGTTTATGATGTGGGAGATATTGTTTCAACACTCTTTCAAGTGATGTGTTTCCCTCATGAAGGCAAAATTATCACCAATGACCAGCTTTCATTTCCTGGTCCAGATATGGCTTCCAGTTAACCATCTTCCCTAAATGGTCCTTTTGCCCAATGGTATCTTTCCCGCTACAGGTCTATTATGTGGCAACCTGTTCCACACCTACATCAACTGAGGATTAATTCCGTGATGTTGTGCATTATGTACTGGGGCATTGGTGTAGACTTTCCCACCGTAGATCACCATATAATGCAATATACTAAAGCAAAATACTTGATGTACTTCTACAAACAAACTTGCAGAAGCTTAATCGATTTTGAGCAAGATCAAATAGAATACATATAACAGAGGATGAGAAATCAATCATGCATGAACACAGAAGAATACTCTAGGGAAAGCCTCAGCTAAAAACTCCGCTATCTGTATTATTATACAGGTGGAAATATCTCCAGATTACACAAAGCTTTAGCTCACAAGCTATCCATCTCTCAGTACAATCCCTCAACACTGCTCATAGACTAAATAGACACAACATGTGCCTTCCTCCAGTCCTCCAAGCCTTCTATTTCCTTGTGCAATTTCTCCTGGGTCCTCTGGCTGCCACCTGTGTGAATTCACCTCTCACACAAGTCACCAAAATCAGAAATAATTGTGTAATCCTGAAGGAGATAATTCCTTCTGCATGGATGAGTTCCCTATATAGGAAAAACCCTCCAACTAATAGTAAGTTGTCCCTTCCTCTAATCTCAACTGGGTCTCTGACTGAACTGACATGCATGAGTTATTTATGAGAGAATATTCAGTTCTCTGAAGTACACTAGTTACATGCATGCATTAACTAACTGAACTCGCAATCAGTTTCACAAACTGTTGGAAATAATATAATTGGACTTAACTCAGTTAACTGAGATAACTAAGTACAACTCAAGGTAAAACTCATCCTAATCTCCTTAATTAAGGGATAAATTCCTCAATCAAAGGGATAACTGTTGCATGTCTTCACATATACTTCATGTTTGATTTTCTCCAACTAATTAACTCAATATGAGTTAATTAATTATTTTTCAAACATTTGCTAAGATCAAATTCGAATTTTAATTCTCAATTTTAGTTTAGGGACTAACTAAAATTGGAATGTATCCTAAAATGCTATTTATAGAAATGATATTTTTAGCATTTCTATTTTAACATTTCTTGTTGCTATTTCCAACACTGGTACCTGAGATGCTATTTATAGCATTTCTTGTTGCTATTTTCAACACTCCCTCTCAACGAGAAAGGCATTCAACTCGAACCCAATCCTAAACATTTGGAATGTTATGGATCAATACTACTTCCTAGTGTTGTTGCTCCAACAACTCTAGAAACAAAAAAAATATAGAACCTGAATCAGAATGATGACTCTGTCATCAAAGTCTCTGATTGATATTGCCTCTGTCAAATGAAAACTTTGCACCTCTGTGCCCTTCAGTATTAGACTGTTCTAGCCTCTGTCACTTTGATCTCTCACTGCATCAATCACATAGATTCATGTTGTTGCATTTGTGCTTCTACCGGTCCTATCTCCCAGCACTGCATTTGTGCTGCATCTCCTCTCATCATGTTGCATCGTGTTTCCCACTGCTCAAGTATAACTCAATTACTGATAAGTAAGAAACTTATCTCCAACTCACCTCCATGTTGGGCTAGAAACATCCTCTGATTCTGAAGCTTCCTCTACCGCTCCATCTGCATCTGTCTCTACCCACTTAGACAGTCCCACTACTCCTCATTGGGGCTCCCATAGCAAGGTCTAATCAAAGAGGTTGGGTACCTCATGGATCTTGCCCCTATTTCAGCCTTCCTGGGACTATCACTCCACATCACCCCACCTCCCACCTGGAGGTATGGATGCATGTGATCCCTCTGCCCACTTGGCTCGAAATTTCCCTTATTGGAGGTCTCTGCATGAGTGGATGCCTCAACTTGGTCTCCTCTCTGCTTCTCCAGTTGTGGCTGCTCCACAACCTCCTGAAGTTGCTTCACCAATTGTGGCTCCTCCATAATTGTCTTAGACTTCTTCTGGTGCTACATGTTGAGAGGTCATGTACTTTCGCTCTCAACCACCAAGTCTCCAACAGTTGCCTTGCTCCTCAAGGCTTTGCATGCGTCTTGAACCTCAAGAGCATACAAGTTCTTGACTCGTGAACCAATCTGCTTCACCTGTCTCGTAGTTATGTGTCAAAGGGATATCTTTCCCTTACTGAAGACTAGATCATAGCATTTATCTTCCACCATCGCAATCAATACCAAGTTCTTCTTCAGTCTTGGAACATACTTGACATCTATCAAGGTAATGTGAGCTCCATGCTCACTCTGAAAAAGAAATCGTGCCCACACCTGAAACACTATACTTTTCATCATTACCCATCGCTATGAGTATCTTGAGGTATTTCTCCTCCAAGGTACTGAACAGACTCTTATCGTCGGTCATGTGGAATGAGGCTCCACTATCAAGAAACCATCCACAACCCATCATCGATGAAACCATGCATGCGATGAGGGTAAAATCCAATTCAAACTGAGAGGCCAATGCGTCAGCTTTAGATCCTTACTTGGATCCCATCTTGGATTTCTTCAATGGACAATTCGTTGCATAATGGCCCACCTCATGACAATGAAAGAATCACACTTTCGGTTTGTTAATCTTCTTCCCACCATGGGAAGAACTCTATTTGGGATAAGAATCCTTCTCCTTCCATTTCTTTGCCTTACTCACTAAGGTGCAATTTTCTTCATCCTCCTTGGATGAAGAACCATCTTTGGTTTTTCTCCTGATCCCCTCTTGCATCAGATCCAACCACAGTCATTCCCAATCTGGCAGTTTCTCTCTTCCATTTATAGAGTCTTGGTAGCTATTCCAGCTCTTAGGAAGACCGAGGAGAGCAAGACTCACCATGTCATCATCGACTATCATGATCCCTACACTTCCAAGCTCACCCCTGCAAGTGGTGAGTGTTATCACATGTATATGAACTTGATAGGCTGCTCATCATGTCAATCTCAGTGTAAATATTTCAAACCAATCTTTTCGCTGAGGCTTAGCCTCCTCATCCTGAGGGGGCTCTCTCAAGGGTTTAAGATTTTTGATTAATGATTAGATGGCTAACTCTAGGAATAAAAATGGACAAAAATGTATAACTGGTTGATTGGTTGAATCAAAGATTAGCAAACATCTATTAGGCTATGCAGTCAATATAGTCTTCAACAAAACATGGAAGTCAGGGCACTTGGAGTTTAGGTTTATAAGTAAAATAGTAACACAGTGAATAAACATAGTTTACAAGCATGTGAAGGAAGTTAGAGCATTTTCCAATGAATTCTAAGTAACACATGCTCCCACTGCAAATAAGTAATTGAAAAAGGCCATAGAAATATCAAACACATAAACCCCTTCTGAATCTTAAGTAGTAAAACTCATCCCTGTATTAAGTTTGAAAAACACACAGTCTGCTACAATAACACAACATCCTTTGCTAATCCAATTCCAACCAGTCAACCAGTTATACATTTTTGTCCATTTTTATTCCTAGAGTTAGCCATCTAATCATTAATCAAAAATCTTAAACCCTTGAGAGAGCCCTCTCAGGATGAGGAGGCTAAGCCTCAGCCAAAAGATTGGTTTGAAATAGTTACACTGAGATTGACTTGATGAGCAGCCTATCAGGGTCATATTTTGGTGATAACATTTTGGTGCGTCTGCTAGGAGTCTGAAGATTACTCATTCCCGAAATCAAGAAGCTGAACTTCTGAAGGTAGCAGGAGCTTAGGAGTCTTTTCGAGGCTGTAAAACTACCTTGGTGACTCCATTGTTGAAGAATTCAAATTTCATAGATTTATGGTGATTCTACTAAACTTATGAAGAACTCAGATGCTGCCATTCTTGTTTCAAGGTATGCATGTATAAATTTTTTAGAAATTCATGGTTTCCCAAATCATTTTTCCAAGGATACATATTTTTTAAGGAACGGTCCAAAATTCAATGGAGAAGATTTGAGTTTAACTTTGAAGCATATATCAGATTTTTGTGATTGTACCAAGCTTCTTAGAGTCAAACATGAGAATGTTTGCATTATGTTGTTCTACGATTCATTTCAAGGGAAATGTTAACAATGGATTGAAAGTTTTCCTGTCAAATCTATTAAATCATTTTCAGGCTTTTGGCTTATGTTTTTGGAGGAATGGATAGATAGAACAGAGTTGGTGGCAAACTCTCCTTCAATTCAAGGTTTCAAACAATGGAATGATGATCATATTAATGAAGAAATAGATGAAAAATTTTCTTTATCCTTATCATCTTATCTAAAAACATTTGAGTGCAAGACAAAAGATAAAATGAAATTTTTGGATGAAGTTGCTAAGAACATTGAGAAAGACATTGAAGGTTTACAAGGTAAAATTCAATCATATAGTGATCATGATCATGATCTTTTTCTTTCAAAATCTTTCTATGGCAGAACACAAAGAGAGGGTGTTGCTTCCTTTCTCTTTTGTGTTTGAGGAAGAATACAATGTTTTTGAAGATCAGTTTGAACAGCCAGAATGTTATGAGAATAATCAAGCTAATCATGTCTTTTTTGACCCTATAGCTAATTACATGGAAAAGATTTACTGTTCATATTTCCAGTTATATTTTCATCTTGAAGTTCAGTTACATCTCATGTTGACTGGGTTATTTTAGTATCATTTTTTTTTTCTTCAAGAACAGTCAATAAATTCATGTGTTAGATTAGATCAACGACTAACTTCATTGGAAGTTTCATGTTCCTTGAGCTACAAATGGAACTTGCAGCTGATAGGGTAGGTAGGAGTGTGTGAATAAGCTCAAAGTTGACTGAGCATCTTTTCAATAGATACAGATTTGTTTCTTCTGCAGTGATCATCAAGCTTGAGCTCGAGGTGAAGGCCATTAAAGCTTGAGGAGAAGCTTGGCAAAATTTTAGAGTTTTATTCTAAACGATGGATAGCAGCACTAGAGCTACCAGTGCTTAGTGTACCACTGGGGCACACTATCCCTAGTGGAGCCACTGTTATCACCCAAAAATTCTCAAAACATCATTATGTCAACTCTACTTTTGGTCATGATTTCAAGGAGGTCTAAAGGTCATTTTAGTCTTGATAAAAGGGTAAGTGATAGGGTTTGATGTCTTAAAATGTCATCTTTCATTTCCAAATAAAGTCCTTTAGGTCCACTTCATGGTCCAATAGGTCACATTTTCCATTTAGAAGTCATTCCATTAATTTTAGGGTTAAATTTTTACAATCATATAGGAGTCCACAGTTTCATAGCACAACTAGTTCAAAAAAGGTGATTTTTGCTACGAAAACAAGCTAATTTTGTAAAGCACTATGAGGCTCCTATTTTTCTGTTTTTTGTAATCAAATTCCAAGGAGGTTCCTGAGCAATTGAAAACTCATTTTCAAACCTAAAAGATGTTTTTCTTCCCAACATACTTAGCTGCGAAAACCTCTCTCAGTTTCTTTAAATTCATTATGAGGTGGGAGAAATTAATGACCCACCTTGCACTACAATATTGCTGAAAGTCATTGAGAGAAAAACTCTGTTTTCTGGTTTTAGTAGTTCAATTCATGATCAGTTTCTGGGAAAATGCAAAAGTATTTTAGAATTATGAGAGATTTTTCTCTTAATACAATCTACAGCTACAATAACCTCTCTCACTTTCCTCAAACGTGTTACCAGTTGAGAGAAAAAAGGCTTTCTTTGAAGCCATATTTTCAGAAATCAGAATTTTCCAGTTTTACACATGTTGTTCAAAGACAGTTTCTGGACAGTTAGGTCAAGGATCAACAAGTAACGGTCTTCATTTTTGTTTTTATGTGTTTTTGAAATGGAAAATCAAGATACAAGCACTAACCCCAAGGCTAAAAAAACTCCGCCAGCAGAAATCAGTAAGCCTGTAATGACCAGGTCAAAAAGATTTGTTAAGTTGAAACCTAGAAAGAAGGTGAAAGAGAAAGTGAGTAAAGCATCAGTGGTTATTCTAGAGACTCCTCAATATACAAAGGAAAAGAAAGTTGAAGTTAAAGAAATGACACAGGATCAGTCTACTATTACCTTTGAAAAGTTAACTTTGTGACAAACAGCTTGTTGTCCAAATAGTTCTTTATAGCTATCATATGTTTAAGAGGGTAGTTTGGCTTATAAAGGGAAATTTCCATGAAGATGAAAGCATAAAAATATGGCTATGTGTTTGGATAGGAGCCTATAGAGCTTTAGCTAATCATGGATGACCTCATCTTCACACAAACTTTCATCCAGATAGGTTACATGTATTTCTACCAAAAGCTACAAGGGGATTTGTGTGTTTCTTGGACTATTTTGAGCTATTGGATTCAAAAGGAATTTTTAGGAAAATGAAGATGATTTTCAAAAGTATGAATGAGGTTTCTTCTTAGAATGTAACAAGGAACAAAATCCCCTTTCAAATTTTCCCAGGTGCTACAAATTTGGAGATTCGAAGTTTCCTTTGAGACCTATCTTCAGAATTCTAAATTTTTCCTGTTTTATACATGATTTTATAATGCCGATTCCAGACAATTGAAGATTTTTTTCCAAAAAATGAGAGATTTTTTTCTTATAACCATTATTATCTACAAAAACCTCCTCCATGTTTGTAACAACTATCAGGGATCAAGAGATAGGAGCTCAGGAGTGCAACCTTCCTTTTCAAGAAAAACAAAGTTATTTTTATTGGTTGATGAAGTGGCTGAAGGTGAAAAGGTTGTTTCTTGAGGAGGAATAAAGGTAAAACATACTTAAAGCAGTACCACATCAGCAGACAAAAAGTATCAGAGCATGACAAAGAGTATCAGCTTAGTCATTTGACAAGTGGAGATATTCAGTTAAAGGAAGAGCTTGAAGACACTAGTCTAAATGTGTCAGGTCATCAAACTGATATCTCCTTAATGATAGGCAGAGTAACTTCACGAAGGCATTTAGAATATTAATGTTTGGTTGATGGCTAGCATGGTTGAAAGATAGGATTCCTTTCGAGGAAGATTTGGATCAGTTTTGTTTAAATGTAATAATTAGGTGTTTGAGTCATAGTAGGATTCTAACTCTTAATTCGAATAGGTGTCAGTCCTAGTTTTATGAATCTAGTTAGTAGTTAGATTTGGTGTTAGTTGCAAAGTCTAATGGTCTAGCCACTTGGTAGACTTGTTGTAAAGGCTAGATGCCTATAGGTAATGTAAACTTCGATCTACACAGGGTTGGAAATTGTTATAGAAAAGGACTACTTTTGTAAATGGTGCGAAGGGACTGATATATACAGAAGCAGTTTAACTTTTCTGAATCTGAGATTTTTAGTGTACTTCAGTGAGCTTTATCTTTTATCTTTGATCTATTTTACTTCCATAGTCTTAACGCTTATTACTCAGAATTCATGGAGGAACATGCTCTGACTTACTGTAAGTGTTAAACGATGGTGAATTGAGTTCTTGGGTCCTATTTTTGGATGTTTTTCTTCAAGGTTTTAATACTTATTACTCATAATTCATGGTTATTCATGCTTTAACTTCCTTTAAGTATTAAACTTTGATGAATCACTTTTAATACTTTCCTTTTGAATACCTTAATGTACCATTACTCAGAATTCATGCCCACATGCTCTGACTTCTATGAACTTCAAGTTATTGAGACTTTCTTGAATGTGTTACTCTTTCATTGAAGTATATACAAACCTTAGTTTTATAAGAAGAGCTATTTTTTATCTTTATCTCTATCACTAACTCCATAGCCCAATGGTAGCATGTCTCCATATTTCAACCTATAAACATATAAAATCACAAACCATAGAGTTAGCCATCTATCCATATCTTAATTAATATCGTTAACCCTTGAGAGAGCTCTCTCAGGCTAAGGAGGCTAAGTCTTAGCCAAAATATTGGTTTGAAATAGTTACACTGAGTTTGACTTGATGAGTAGCCTATCAGGCTCATATTTTGGTGATAATTATGAGCTTGTTCTCATATGTAGAGATTGTGTCGTCCTTTTCACACTTGATTTTTTGAAGCTTGTCCTTAAGCCCCAGCTTCCTCTCATCACTGCTATTTTGATATAGATCCTTAAATGTTTTCCACACTAAAAATGGTATCTCCTTCCTATGGACACTCGAGACAATGTGGTATCGAACTCCCTCCAGAAGCATCCTCCTCTCTCTAGCCACATATTTCTTCCATTTCGCCAATTCTTGGGCATTACCAGCTGCTGGCTTGGGGACTTCTTGATCAATGAAGTCCTTCAAGCCATTTTCCTCTAATACCACTTCCATGGGGTCCTTCCAGGCTATATAATTCAAGCGGCCATCCAGGGCATACTCAAGTCTCACTACAATAAAACAGGCATTTTGCGCCAGATTTAGCACCAGATTTTAGTGCTTTTTTTCTTAATTAGGATGAGTATCCTGGCGCTAAATCTGGCTCTATTGTACAATTTTTAAAGCACCCTTTGTTGCACCAAATTTTGCATCTTTTTTATGCCAAATTTTCCATCTTTTTTTGCATCATATTTTGCACCAAGATTTTCATTTGGTTTTACAACAGATTTTGCTTCTAGTTTTGTGCCATTTTTTGCATCATTTTTTGCTTCCTCTTTTGTGGCATTCTTTGCTTCTAGTTTTGTGTCATAATTTGCATCGATTTTTTCACCATCTTTGGCATCTAATTTAGTGCCTTTTTTACATCCAGTTTATGCCAATTTTTGCATCTGGTCTTATGCCATTTTTTTCTTCTAATTTTGTACTTATTTTTACATCTATTTTTGTGCCAGTTTTTCTCCTTTTTTTTACACCATTTTTCCATCCAATTTTGCACCATATGTTGAAACTGATTTAGTGTCAAATTTTGCATGCATTTTTGCACCATTTTTTGCATCCACTTTTGCATTTTATTTATCTCCCTTTTTTGCATCCTATTTTGCACCATATTTTGCATTTAATTTTGCATTATTTGTTTCATTCAATTTAGCATCATTTTTAACACCATTTCTTGCATCCAATTTGCATCATTTTGAGCATCTAAATTTGCATCCTATGTTGAACCATATGTTGCATCCACCTTTGCATGCCATTTTGTGTCTCTTGTTACGTTCAATTTTGAGCCATTTTTTTCGTCTACTTTTGCATTTGTTTTTGCACCAAGTTTTGAATGATTTGTTGCACCTCATTTTACATCCAATGTTGCATCTCAATTTGCATCCAAATTTGAGCCATTTTTATGCCCATTTTGGCACCATTTTTTATGTCCAAATTTGCATCCTTTTTGGTATCTAATTTTTCATCCTTTTTGGCTTCCAAATTTGCATTCTTTTTTCTGCCACATTTTGTTTCCACATTTGCATCTCATTTTGCACCTAGATTTTAGTTTGAATTTTCATCTAGTTATGCATCATTTTTAACATCCTTGGTTTCACCCTTTTTTAGTCCCATTTTGCATCTTGTTTTGTGTCTTTTCTTACATCCTTTTTTCATCCTAATTTTACACCATTCTTTGAATCCGCATTTTCGTGTCCATTTTTGCATCCTTGTTTGTGCCCAATTCGGTATCCTTTCATATGCCCTATTTTGTTCCCTTCTTTGTGTTTACTGTTGCACCATTTTTTTTATTTTACTTTAAAACCCTTTTGTGTCATTGTTTGCATCTTGTTTTGATGGCTAGTTTAACATCCAATTCTACTCCCAATTTTGCATCCATGGTTAAATCCACTTTTTCTTATTGTTTCGAGTTTTACTTTTACTTCCATTTTTGGCTTCTTGTTTAGAGTTTTACTTTTATTTCCATTTATGACCCCCTCTATGGGTTCATTTTACTAAGTTCATTTACATAGTGAAATATATTAAAGTTTCTAAATATCATTTTGTTGTAGGATTTAATGCATGGTTAGATGAAAATAAAACCCTCTCAGTTTATCCTGGAAACCTAGGACAAACCAATTAAGAGAAAGGTTGTTCTAAGGCTTAGGATTCTTAGTAGATCAAGATGTAGAGTATATATTAAGAAAAAGAGAATGAATTCTTGTGAGTCCTCGCATGCAGGTCTTCTTGGGAGTTTTTAGTATAGCTAGGAAGTGCTCCTAGCTAGCTCCAAATCTTGGTCCTACAAGAGAAATAATAAAACAACCTTCACAACATAATATCTTGATAATCGAAACTATCAGAAACATATAAATATTATTGAATAAATAAATACAAACCAAAATTCCATACATCCATTAGTGAAATAGAAGTAAAGAATAAATAGAAACATATGGAAGGAAGAACAACTTATCTATATGAATAAAGGAGTTGGAGGAAAGTTACAACAATCAGATGTGGTTGCAACAACACCTCCCCCAACTCATAGCTCCAAAACTCTCCCTCTCAAGATAGATCTCAGCAGCATGACAATACAAGAATTCCCATCATTTTTTCAATGGCCAAGCCTCCAATATATAGGAAAGTAAAGGCTATGAACATTTCCCAAATTCCTCATTAGTTTAATTTGGGAAAAATCTTTTGGATGAATAATGTTTCCTCATATAAAAATGGTCTTTTCCACTTTTTAGATGCTTGTGTGCTTAGGAAAAAGTTTCCCGATGCTTTATGGCTCTTTCCCGCTTTTGTATGCTTTTATTTTTAGGAAAAAGCTAAAGATGAGGATAAAGGGATCACATTCCACCATATGAGTTTCCACAAGTGAACAAGAGTGTGAAATTCAAATTCTAGTTTGTTTATGTTTTAGTTTTTTTTAATATATATTTAGTTTTAGTATTTTTTATTTTCTAAAAAATATATTTAGTTTTTGGTATTTTTTCTATAAGAAAATATATTTTGTTTTTATAAAAATGGATTTAAACATTCCATTCGTGCTAAATTTGTGATTTTATGATAGGAGTTTAAATTATATATAAAAAAGTAACTCAATGCCATGTGTTGTGTTGTTGAGATGGGTGTTATACATTTTTTCCTTGCTAAGTTATTGTATGTGCTTGGGTTTTTTTAATGTAATAAAACTAATTATGTTCTTCATGATATCTTGAAATGTTCATCTTGAACCAGGCTAATAAAACAATAAAGTTAAAATAGGTTTGCCTTTGTCCTTTGTAGATCTCTGTCCCCATTAATCTTGATCTTAATAGATTAATTGTCTTATGGTGGCCTTGAGTGGTCACTTACATTAGTTGCATGCTTTATAGTTTTTTGTTAGTGACATTTTTTAGGCTTGATAATATGTTATTTAATTTATCAAAATGTGTTATATGTCCATATTATGTTAAATATGTTGGTTTTTGAGCATGTTTTAGCAAAACTTCCCAAAATGTTTATAGATTGTATTTTATAAGCAATGAATTCATTGCTTGATGAAATTGTTTTGAATATTTTTTTGAATGATTCATTGATTGATGAAATTGTTGTGGATATTTTTTTTAGTATATTAAATTGTATGTGATAAAATCAAAAGTCACCTCTTTTTTAGATTTTCATTGGTCAATTTCCCTTAAGGCCATCAAGTTCACCATTCGGTCCCAGGTTAAGGAAATATAGGAGTCATGAAGTGGAATTGTCCAACACTTAAATCTTGAGACATGTTTTTTTGTTTCACATTATACTTCCTTTCTATGTAAATTCTCGATGAAAATAGTCTCCTGGAACACGAAGGGCCTCAATAGTAAAGGAAAACAAAGACTCCTAAAAGAAAAATGGTATGAAAAGCACCCATAAATAATGTTGATATAAGAAGCAAAAATATTATGTGAGGTTCTACCTCATATAATTAGAAAATGGGGGACGAATTTCCAAGTAGTAGTGATTGATGCTTAGAGATACTTGGGTGGAATGGTTATTATTTGAAATGATAAAGACAGCAAGGTTACCAATATGTTTACCTCTTTTCACATTATGACAATACAATTTTAGTTAATTGACATCGAGGACTACTACCATGTATCTAATGTCTATGAATCCAATATCGCAAATGGAAAACCCCTATTTCTCAATTCTATTTCTAGCACAAGTAATTTATACTTCCCATCTCCATGGATCATTGGGAGTGACTTCAATATTATCAAGTGTCTCAAGGAAAAGAAAGGATGAATCGCAATGTTTAACAAGATATTTTGTAAGTTATACAATTAAAGCCATAAAGTAGTCTCCATTAAAGTTTTCAAGCAATGAATCTCCAACCCACACATGTGGATCAATGAGATGTAATACATGTGTGTGTGGTGACTAACTTAATAAACTGCTCTAATAACTCCACAAACTTATGTATTTCACTCTGTCACATAAATTGACAGTAGTGTGACATAAGTAAACCAAGAGTAGACATGAAAGCCTTAGGCAACAAACATTCCCTAGGTCCTCAATTAGGTGCTTAAATGATGAAGTGAAAATGCAAGGGGAAAAGAGGAATTCATGATTTAACCATCACAAACATGTGATCAAGTGTGACTAGGAGTGTATATATTCATATATTTTTCAAAGAGGGAGTGAATACATGAGTTACCATTCATTGGCCCTTATTTTTATTTCTTTTTTATTTTATTAAATATAGGACTTAGGGAATAAGGTTTTCATAAGTTTGGCACAACTCATAGGTATAAGATTTACATGAA